>JAOTNS010001164.1:0-55146 GCA_028476615.1 Culter alburnus | reverse complement strand
AGAGAAGTGTACATCACTCTGAAACTCTTCTCATGATTGGCTGCTCACTGCAAACGTCACATTTTTATTTGCAAGCGCTCAAGAATTTATAGCCTGAGGATCAATGCCTGAGTTGTCCAGGACATTTTAAAGCCAGTGCTGTGATACCAAGATTAAGTCTGACTGAATTTTCTTTAACTTCGACATCTCAATACAGACCACGGGTTCACTTCCCCAGACTATAGACTACAACCTGTGAGTATCAGTTTACACAAGCTCATTTTATATTTGTGTAACATGTACAGTGCTGTTTTTTTTTTTTTTTTTTTTTTTTTTTTTGTAAGTTAAATAAGTTTGTAAAAAGGTGGTCTATCAATAATCTTCAAAGCACTGAAGCAACAGTTTGATAATATGTCTTTTCCTGGAGAAAATCTGCTGTATTTTCTGGGGTTTGTGATGTGATGACTTGCTTTTTAATTGTTTCACAGCCTACAGACAAAAAAGAAGAACGCTGAGGTATGTTCAACTCTATTTTATTTTCACTTATATTTGTGTAACTGAATTCGCACAAACTGCTTTATTAGGCCAAATATCAGACGGTGCTTCGATATGTTTTGTTCAGCAGGTCATGAAGATCCATCAGTCTACCGTTATTCTGCTGGTATATGTGCACCATTGTCCACTACAGTCAGAGTTATGCGGCTTTCAAAAACAAACATGTGGCTCCAAAACAAGATGACCTGGACGGGATTGTACCGCTGTGACCGAAAATAGACGCATCAATGAAAACCACGCAATGCAAACAAGCACTTCATAATGGAAACTTTAAAGCCCATTGTAAGGATGGAAAAAAGCAAGCGGATGAAAAGACCTTCATAAGCAATACTGAATTTGATGGATTGATTGTACTTTAAAGAAAAGATAACAACGGTTGTTGTAATATAAGGATGATGTTGTTAAACCAAAAAAAACCACAATTACTTTGACATGTGAAAATGGTCTCCCAGTACATTATGGTAAAGCAAAAATAGCCAGCTGAATGTAGCATCACATAGCTTCAGTTTATTTCCCTATTCATGTGCTGCTTCTTTTTTTTCCAGGTTGTTTTAGTGCAAACTTCTTTTCTTTCACTGATTACAGTATAATTTATAAGCAAAAATTGACTACAAATGTTAAGTGCTTCAGTGCCTTGTACTTTTACTTTGGGTCTTGGTGACTGCCAGTGTGGCAAAAAAAGTGTGGAAGTTGTTAACAGCTGATGAGCAAAGAAAAGTTTCTTTGTTTTAGAGAGTAGTGAATGTACAAAAACAGACAGAAAGATGAAGATGAGTGAAGAATAAAGTGAATGTTGTGCTTTCTGTGCAGAGACCCTCAATAAAATTCTCTATAGCATTAAACATGTCTCTTATTGTCTTAAATCTCAAGAAGACCAAACTGAATATAAGCAGGGATGTAGTGGAAAACCATGTAAAAGCAGTTCACATATAGGCTACCTTTTTGTAGAACATTATGACTTATTATTATCTTAGCATTTTCTAAATATATCAAAGTCTCTTGTTTGACTCCTGGAATGTAAATGATTGTTGTGTAGGCTATGGTTGGTTATTTCAGTGCTATCCAGGTAATATATAGGTGTGGAGCATCTCTTATTGGACAGTTTGTTGGTATTGTCTTAACTTAAGGTGATTATTTGCACTGAAGTGAAATATTTCACAAGGACATTCAATGATGGGGAAAAAGGAAAAAAGGTTGAGGTTGACAGGGAAAATGGAAATCCCATGTGTCCTTACTGGAGAAAACTCCCACTCGACTCAAAAGCCTTTCTGCAGCACAGGAGGAGGTTTGCTGTATATATATGTAATAACGGTCGGCCATTCCTTTAGCTGTAAATTGTTAAGCGTTTTCTCTCTAAATAATCTAAAACAGCTCAACATTATTTATGCAGAGGCCTGTCTCACAAAGCAGGTGTAAGTGGTTACCCAGGTTTGAGTCAGTTGAGCAAACTCAAAAAATAAAAAATAAAAAATAAAAAAAAAAAATGATAAAGGGAGTCTCACAATTGTTGTGAAAATATGTGCCATCAGAATGTCTATCATCAAAAAAGTAGAAACAATTCTGAAAAAAAAAAAACATGCACTCTTCGAAGAAGATCCCATATTAAAATATTTTTATTCTTAAAGGATTAGTCCACTTTCAATAAATGTTCCTGAACATTTACTCACCCCCATGTCATCCAAGATGTTCATGTCTTTCTTTCTCAGTCGAAAAGAAATTACGGTTTTTGAGGAAAACATTCCAGGATTATTCTCCTTATAGTGGACTTCAATGGCCTCCAGACAGTTGAAGGTCAAAATTACAGTTTCAGTGCAGCTTCAAAGGGCTTTAAACGATCCCAGATGAGGAAAAAGGTCTTATACTAGAGAAACCATCGGTCATTTTCTAAAAAAAATACAACGTATATGTTTATATTACAGATATGCTTGCACGTGCTTTAGTTCTTAAGTTTGCTTTTTACTTTATAGGGCCAAAAAGGTTATATATATAATATATAATATATATAATATATATGTCTTAAATGATTTCATAATACTTTCATGTTTAATGGGGTATATAATATATATATATATTATATATATATATATTATATATATTTTTTTTTTTTTTTTTTTTTTTGTGATAAAGTATATGACCTGTTTAATTCATAAAATTTAATTAAATTAAAAATTGAATCCATGAAATGATCCCAGACGGAACCCATAAAGCTTTTTATATATATGACGCACCTGACAGAACTCTATAGATTCTATATAGAACATTCTCTATATATTGTTTAGATATAACCATTTTCATAAACAGTTTAAATTTATGCATTTTTAGCTTAACTGCTTTGACTAGTAAATCAGTTATGTACTGTATTAGCATGACATTTTTCATTTTATAGTTTTCATAAACAGTGAGAATTTAAAAAAAAAAAAAATATGGTGAACTTTTACTTTAAAATGTGCCCATATTCTCCAATCTACTGTTTCTGTCATAAAACATGGAGGCAAAAGACTAAAGATTAGCTACTGACATTGTGTTAAACATTTTAATTACTTAATAAATTAGAGACAATATTTATTATGAACCATAATGACTTTGCATATAGACTATCTATATAACAGAAATGAACTTGCTCGTCTTTAGCATCAGTTCTGTCATCAGTGTAAAAGTCCAACAGATCCAAACAAACACACAATGAAACCGTGAGTGAGGATGAACTAATGCAGGTAAAAACAATCAAACTGTTGCTGTCATTTATTTGAATTTATTGAACACTGTCAACAAGGTTTGCACCATTAACATTTGCAACAAATTTAAAAAATACAATTTATTAAAAAAATAAATAAATAAATACTGGCTCATCTCTATATACATATACAAAGTAGAGATCTCTTTGATTTCACTGTATTATAAAAACAATCTGTCACAACTCAAAACATTTGATCCAGTCTAAAAAAGAGCATTTACTGAAAGTAAACTTCTACAATGGCTCATTCTTGTATTTCTGACATCAGAAACTTGACGTAATAACACACAAGTGCCCATATTTCCATATTATAATCAAGCCTTTCTAAAGCATGCTCAGAAACACGGTCTGCAAGAGTAACAATGAGTAACATATTCAAATAAAGAGAATTGTTGAGAAGAGCGACATGAGGAAATACTGAACCATGAGACATATTCACAGTCCATGGCAGCAACTTATCAATAAAACACACCATATGTGCCCAAAATTGTATATAAATGAAATATAAAAGGTAAACTATTTATACAGGTTTTGCTTTAAAGCACCAAAGAGAGTCATAAGGCTGTATTTGTGGATCCTCTGAACAAGAGCGCAGTGTTTCAGCACTGACTGATGTAGTGAATCTGATAGTGTTCATAAAGCAAGAAAGCATCTGACACCAGCATCTGAATCATGCTGCTCTCCTCCATCTCTATCTCTCCCAGCCTCCTGTTCTTCAGTCTGTAACATCGGTCTCAACTCAAATGATTGTGCTGCATTCTGGTTCTGGTTTGATGGGTTATGTGGAGTTTCATCAGGGATGGCCTATTCTGTATTCAAGAGGAGACACAGAGTTAAACATTATCCATGCTATTATATCTGAAAGTTGCTTGAAAGATGAAATTACAAATGCTTGACTGTGACACTTTTCAGTTCTTCTGGCACCCAGAAAAAAAGCGGGTTTATATTACCAGTTCCTTAAAATGAATTGATAAAAGGTAACTAAAAGTACTGTGTGAGGCTGAAACACCCGTTTCCAACAGCATGCTGGGCTTTTCCATCGAGATAAAGTCAGTCTGACACAAATGATAATAATTCACAGACCAATTAATAATAACATATATTTAAATAATGAGACAGAGCAGGAGTAAAAACATACGTCTGCTGGGTATCTTTATATTTCACTGCATTTATGCATCATTTCACAGACTTTTTAAATGATGTGTTTGAGATTGTATATTCAAGAACCTGCTACGTGTCTGTCCAGTTCACACTGCAAAAAAAAATTTCTTTCAATTTTAGTACAAATATCTAAACATCCTTAAATCAAGATTTACTTGAGAAGCAAAAATCACATAAGAAAAAAAAGTGCTGATTTCTGAAAACCTGATCGAAATTAAGTGACTTTACACCTCGGCAGTTTGATACACGCTCTGAACCACTGATTCAAAACAAAAGATTCGTAAAGCTTCGAAGCTTCATGAAGCAGTGTTCTGAAATCACCCATCACTAGATATCGTTGAATATTGTTGTTTTTTTGGCGCACAAAAATATTCTCGTCACTTCATAACATTAAGGTTGAACCACTGTAGTCACATGAACTGTTTTAAATATGTCTTTAGTATCTTTCTGGGCACTGAAAGTGTAATTGTTTTGCTTGCAATGCAGGCCTCACTGAGCCATTGGATTTCATCAAAAATATCTTAATTTGTGTTCTGAAGATGAACGAAGGTCTTACGGTGTGGAACGACATGAGGGTGAGTAATAATGACATTTTCATTTTTGGGTGAACTAACCCTTTGATTTTACTCACTTAAACAGTAGTTTTGCATCTCAAGAAAATGTATCTTGATTTAAGAAAGTTTAGATATTTGTAAAGGAAAACAAGACAAAATACTAAGTAAGAAAATCATTTTGCAGTATAAACACTGAATTTTGTCCGTTGTTTATAAACTTAAAGCTACTTGTCTGAAGAACCTAAAAGTGCATCATAATTTCATCTATAATGCAGGTTAGTGACAAATCGCAAATAAATACAACGTTATATGAGATGTTCACCTGAAAAGAGCGATTCTGCTGCGATCTGTTCACTGGTTCTGTGTTTGGGAAAAGATGTTAAATACATGAAGTAAATCTCATATCAATCAATATCAAATAAATATTATCAATATACTGTATATTACTAACCTGAAAATGCTGCTGAACTTTTTTAATGACTGAAAAAAGGGGGAAATATATTTAGTGAATCACTATGAAGTTGATCATTCTCAACTAAAGCACCACTTCTATACACACACAGACTGTATAATGACTGATTCATATTTAGAAAAGAAAGAGCTATTAATTCACCTACACCTTCAAAAATGACCTGCAGCACCAGTGTCACCAAAAATAATGACAGGTTTCAAACAGGTTTCTCAAACCGCTATTGTTGTACAGAAAAAAAAAAATAAACAACCAATTTTAAACACCTGATTTATAGCAAATAAAGAAACACACAGAGAAACTAAAGATCAGCCCATTAGATTTCAATGTTATTTAAACTAGTGGTTTATACATATATATAGTTTATACTCACAAGGTTCGAAAATGATTAACAGCAGCACAAATGAGGCAAAGATGCATTCAGAGGAAAAGACAGCTTTTCTCAGATCCTTCATCGCACGCTCACCATTAACTGTGAAATTAAAACGTTACAGTAAAAACAAAGTTTGATCACTCTAAAGGCCCCAATATACTTCAAGCATCGAAGAACTAACTGGTGTGACGTCATTTTGAACCAATTCACGCCAAAATGAAGTTCATTTTGTGTTTGTTTCAGGAGTTTGAAGCCAATTTTCTGGAAAAAAACACCTTTGAACTACCATAGGTCCATGGTGATAATGTAATAGTGGGCGTGGCTCCACCTTCTTTGACATGGAAATCTTCTCTGGTTCATTTCTTCTATTCAGTCTGTTGCGGGTGTGCCTCATACGTCCTGAAAAGTGAAGCTGCGGGCTCTTTGATCGCCCCCTGGTGGCTGGATGCAGCATAGGTCATAAATCCCACCCTCTCCATTAAAACGAACAGGAATGAGTCAAATAAAATTTTCCGAAAGATGATTTTGGTCATTTAAGGTAGTTGTTATCACGCTGATATATATTCAATTGTATGTTTTTGTGATAAGTTTGATTTTAGCTAGCAATGTGATGCTATAGAAACAGGGCGTGTCGCCATGATTGACAGTTGTGATTGACAGCTTGTCTTAGGACTGTCGGAGCTTCGAGGGGAGATTGAAGATGTATAACTATTAATTTTCGATTTCTGTGTTATTTCACACCGACAAAATGAGTTGTTCAGCAGTAAACTGTCCTAACCGACCTACAGGATCTGAGGGATCACTGAGCTTTTTTTGGTAACGTTAAATGTGGGCTTTATAAGCTAATTAATAAATGTTATTAGTTAAGATAACACACAGTTTGATACCGCGACTTCCATCGGCGTACGTTTTACATTCAGTTCATTGCAATGGAAGGAATCGGTGTCGCGTCGTGCGTTTTACACTATTCGTTTTCCATAGTCATGAACAGATGGAAGCCACTTGTTTTGTAATTTAAGAGACACTGACACTGTTTTCATTTTTAATACTGTAAAGCTGCTGCTTTAAAGCAGCATGATCAGATGCTTTCTTAACTGCTGTTTTCTCACCATTGTTATTTTAGTTGTGTGTTTATTTTGTTATTGAAAGGAAAGCATGCAGCACATATTTAAATATTCATCTAAACGTCGCTCTCAGACACGTGGACGGCATCAGGACATTTTCTAACAGTATATCACTGATCACGTATTTCTAACTTCTTTTTAACCCAAAGCAAAGAATTAAATAAAACCTTGCCGTGGGATCAAACATTTAAAAGATGTAGCCTTGAATAGCTGCATTGTTTATACTTTTGTTATTGCAGACTGAACTTTTGATTCACATTACAGTTTTGCTGGGGCAAAGTCTTCCTTTCAGCTTTCAGTACAACGTTAAATGGTTATAAAAACTCACCCATTTTCAAGAACAGCTCGGTCATCAATGCAATAGAGTTGACTAGAACAACAACAACTGATCCAATAAGGTGCACAATGTGTCTAAAAGGAAGATCTGTTAAAGAGATTAAAAAAAATAAAAAATAAAAAAATATATATATATATATTATATTATATATAACACAAAACTGGTATGAAATAAAAAGGTTGCAGCCATGTTTAATAAATGTAAATATAGAATATGCAGAAGTTATTAAAGGCTAATTGATACTGTACCCAGGTCACCAAATGAGTGTTTCAGGACCACAATTCCCCAGAGAACTTGAAGAAATGCAGCTACACACACCCATCCTTCACAATCTACAATGGAAAGCAAAACCATTTACATTTCACAGTATCAACTTTAATTGGACATTTTTATGTAATTGTAGCCATTGTTGTACCTTTTTCTTTTTTTAGTGCTATCAGGTACGAATAGACCATTATTGTGTTCACCACTATCATGAAACTTATCCACGCTACTCTCCTGACTGAGCGCAAACCTGCAAAATGCAAAAAAAATGTGAAAAAATTCAGATAATTTTGGATCAAAATGTTCATTAAACAACTCAGATTTTTTCCTGAAGATCTGACATTCATTCAACAGTGAGTCATTTAAAACCAAAGGTATTGCTATTCATGAGTTTAAGATAAATGGAGTGTCATTAAATGATCTATGATCAGTTATTGATGCCGTTGAAACACAATTCATTTAATACTTACATTCCAGTTTTTTCCACACATGCATCTTTCCAATTATATCTGGTCAAAGTTAGGAACAGTGGAAAAACTCCAACAACAAAAAGCGCTGCATATGGAGAAAAACAATAGGCTTTAAAAAAAAACAGTCAACACAAAATTATTTACTAGTGAGTTGCTTATCCTTCAGAAAATTAAACGAAATTCAGCTGTTTTGCCTTTTATTCATTTTCCCTGATTTTGTGATTTTATGCAGATTTACAGATCAGTCGTTTAGTAGGCCAGTTTGATCTTAGGTATATAGGTTCATTATCACTGATAAACCTATTTTCCTTAAATTAAGGAAAACATTTATTTACTTACAGTGTTAAGATATAAAAACTAACAAATACTGAATGGTTTTAAAAATGTTAGAAAATGGAATTAGATTATGCATTTACTTTTAAATTTTAAAATATGTAGACAAAAGTTTGTTTATATGGCAGAGGCTTTTATCTGAACTAAATCAAGTTACCCAGATAGCAAGAAATTTTATCAAAAAAATCAATGTTAATGGCATTGAATCAATGTTACAATGTTATGTTGGTCCAACATCATGCTTGCACTCTCAGAAAATGAAATAATTTCAAGTGACAAAGCCACACAGCCTGAAATCAATTGAAGATAAAAGAAGACAATACATCTCTAAAGATCTCAGCAGAGGATGATTAAACAACATTACCAGCTTCACTTATTATTAACCAGATTGACTTTATTTCTGTCGTTCATCTACAGAAGTTCTTATATGTTGGATTAGATGTTGATGTTTTATTGAAATGATTGATCACTGTTATTGTGATCAATGACTCTTGGAGTTTAAACCATGATGCATAACAAAGTTAGTTAGTTTTCAACATTATAAAGTAGAAGAATTTGCTAATCTATTGCCTGAACAAAAGTGGTTATTTGTTATTCACCAACAATTCTTTCTTCAGACATTCTTAGATTTTTAATACATTATACTATGTATTAAAAATCTAAATTCATACTATGGGCTCCCAGCTGCATTTTCATTGCTGAGATTCATAGCTGATTCTTGAGTTGCTGTAAAAATCTAAAATCTGTTGCCTATTAATAATAACCACTTTTGGTCAGGAGTAAGATTAGTGATGATGATGAAAACTAAATCACCTGATCTTTGTTTCTGGCTTTCTTTGCAACTAATTATGTGTTTTGGTAAACACTGTTACAAAGACCATAAACTCAACATAAAAATCCAAGAGTTAAACTGCCCAACTAAAACAAACACTGATCACCATAATGATGACCAAACATAAAAGAAAAAAAAATCAACATCTAAACCTCTGTTAATTTTCAACAAGAACTGTAGATGAATGACACAAATAAAAGTCAATCTGGTTAGTAATAAGTGAAGCTGGTAATGCTCTTTTTCTTGTGTAATCATTCTCTGCTGATTTATGGTCTTCTTTGTCTTCAAGGGTGGATTATAGTTTCTTCAAGTAGTTGATGCAAAACTACTGAATCTTCTCTGAAATACGCTACAGTATTTTTTAAAATTAATTAATTTATTTATTTTACAGAATACAGTTTGTCTAAAAAAATTTAATTGACATAAATGAATCCAAATGTTTATAAAAACGTCTCACCTCCACTGGCAGCTCCAAAAGCGTAGAAGAGGAAGATGAGTTGTAACGGAGGCAGAACATCATGGCCGATATCAGACACGAGGTCTAATACAGCACGCATGCGGCCATCTTTATTTCTAATCAGTTCAGCCAATACTGCATCAAACAAATAGGAATTTAATTAACATTGTTTCACGAAAGTGCAATAAACAGTACAAGAGGGAGTGAGAAATTCACTGGGCTGAACAATTTGAGTATAGAATAGCCCAGCAATGAATAAACTCCTGAAATAAATTATTAACAAAAATGTGCTTATTCTGTTGTTGAAGTATTAATGATTTACATGCTTTCTCCAGCTAACAGTCTCCAGCACTCAATAAAAATCAAGTGGACAATAGGACATATAACGTTTAGATTTCTCTAATGAATGTTTGAATGAAGTGATACTTACAGAAAACGATGTTCGTGATGCATATAGAATCATAATCGCAAAGAGGATTGTTATCAGGACTCTATCAGATTGTTCATAACTCAGACTTTTTTCCCAGAAAGACTGAAAAAGAACTAGAACAAAGAAAGAGACGCTGTTGATTGAGCTTAACTTGAACTGAAACCATTTCAAGTTTCTTTAATGAGAATATTAATATCACTTATGATTATATGTTGGTCGATATTCAAATTTGCCCTACCTGAATAAACAACATTTGTAAAGAGGGAATATTGTAGATGAACAATGCAGTGAATAGCTGTTTTACGATTGCCTGTAAAAAAAGTTAACTACAAAACACATCATGATTCATGTATGTAACTAAACAAACAAGCAAACACTTGAAACAGAAATAGAAACATTTATTTTCTGTTCTTTTGCCCATTTACTGACAAAGATCTGCTCTGGAAATTCTGAAAATCATCAAATCAACTCATTTGAGCAACTCGCTGATAAACTAAAATGCAGATTTACACTAAATGAAAATAGCAGTATTTTCTTTGAACGGAGAATAAATAGTTGTTAGATGCTATTTATACTTTAGTGGCAGATACAATTTGCACCTTGGTGTATTGTAGTATATTATAAAACAATATGCAATACTATATTATATACAACGTCGAAATTGACAAAAAGTCATAGCTATGACTATTATCTCATAATTATAACTTTAAGTCAATTTCGACTTATTTCATCATTTCGACTTTGTCATAACTTCAAATTAGTATGTCTTAACTTTTTAAGTCTTAATTTCAATTTAGAATGTAATAATTTTGACTTTTTAAGTTATAACTTTGTCTTAGTATGTCAATTTTGTGATATGATAACTTGTGATTGACCATGTCAATTTCAATGTTTTATCTCATAATTATGACTTTCTAATCTCATAATTTTGATATAGTATGACATTTTGGACTTTATCTCATAATTGACTTTTAATATACTTTCAACATTTTCTCTCATGATTATGACTTTTTAATCTCATAAGTATGTCAACTTCAACTTTTTAAAGTCAATTTCAAATTAGTATTTCACAATTAAGATTTTAAAGACATTATTTTGATTTTTATCTCATAAGTATGACTTTTTAAGTCAATTTCGACTTTATTTCATTATTTTGACTGTCATAACTTCAAATAAGTGTCATAATTTTGATTTATGTTATAGTTTCCTCTATCTCCTAACTATGACTTTTTAAATCTTAATTTCAGTTTAGTCAATTTTGATCTCGTAATTGTTTTTTCATGTCAATTCAGTGTTCAATTTCATAACTACGACTTTTAATCTCATAATTTTGATTTACTGTCAATTTTGACTGTCAATCTCATAATCTCGTGACTTTACATTTCATAATTTCAGTGTTTTATTATCTCATAATTATGACTTTTTAATCTCATAATTTTGATTATGTCTACTTTGAATTTTTAATTGGTATGTCAATTTGACTTTTAAAGACATCATTTTGACTTTTCATCTCATAATTATGACCTTATATCATAATTTTATTTTTTTATGTCATTATGATTCACCAGAGCATGTTGAGCATTTAACATATGGAAAAATAGCATATGGAAAAAGGCTTCCATAAATACGCAATGGGAAAAAGGAAAAAAGTTTGGTAAAAGGCGGATTCTAACTTATACTCCACGCCACTGATCCTGTTAGACGGGTTTCTTTTGTAATTTGTCTGGATCATCAGACGTTGGTGGGCGGAGTTTTTAAATAGCCTCTGCAACAAGCCAGGCTTTTGTTGGTATAAACTCTGAAACTAAATGATTTAAAATGACAAACCTGGGAAATGTTCTGAATGTGAGACACCCATAACAGCAGAAGGGGCCTCAGAATATAATGAGCACAGCAAGCAACAGTCTCACTCAGAAACCCTAGGGAAAGAAGAAGAAAAAAAAAAAAAAAAAAAAAAATCAGAGGATACACTAATTATTTATTCTCTTCTATAAAACTATGAATGGACCCATTTTACAATTTAAAACAAAAAGTGACTAGGCAATGCCAGTTTCCTCATCAGTTATAATTATCTCCAGTGGAATACTGACCTTCAATAACCCCAGAACCAGAAGGCAAAAAACATAATGAGGTTCGGTACAAAGACTGAAGAGATCTGAAGAAGAAGGGCTGCATCTAGAGAGAAATACTTCAGTCAGAAGTGCTTTTATTAAATAATTATTTAGCATATACTGTATTAGTGCAATAGGGGTAATGCGCAATCTAACTTCTGTTTTCTGTAAAACAGATTAGATCGCATCCGGTTTTACGTCTTTTGTATGCGCTTCAAAATTAGCTGTTGTATTCAAGATAACTTAAAAGGCGAGGATGGCATAAATGATGTCCCCTGCATATACATTGATATTTAAAAGACTTTTAAATTTTCTTCACACTACCATTTAGATATTTAATGGAACGCCTATAAAAATGTGCACTAGGTAGATTCGATGATTACCTTAACCATGTGACGTTCAACATATACCCTATTTAACAAATTGTATACTTTCACATAAAGCCATAAACCTACTAACAATTAAGAATAATTTTTGTGCAAACATACTTGTCTTTTGCAGTCTGTGCATTTTATACCATAGAGTTGTCAGCAGAAGTGCAGATGCAGATGCAATGACACAGAGAATGAACACAATACTGTGTAAAGCAGAGTAACCTGTGAAACAGAATTAAAAAAAAAAAAATTACTGTCGGGTCATACGTTTTCACCTGAGATTTGGAGCCAAATTACAGGTGACGAAAGATGGCACTATTTTATTTCTGCACATAGATATATAGGTCTGTTAGTAAAATCTGTTGACTTTGAGTAAAACGACAGTTTTTCAGACTGTATAAAGCCTATTATTTTTTGAGACAAGCTATTAAAATGTAACTAAATTTGATAAAACTCATGTATCAGTGAAGGCTGTTTTTTGCTCACCCAGTTGCTCCACTTCTGCAGTTGCATTGGCTGAAAAATTTCCAGCATTCGCGTGACAGATGTAAACCCCTTGGTCCTCAGTTCTGACACTCTTCAGTCTGAGAGAGAAGTTTCCTTTAGGGATTTCATTGGTGAAGAACTCAACTCTGTCTCTGTATCGCTCATCTGCTGGTAGAGTTTTATTCTTCTCAAAAACCAGAATCATGATGTTTCCATCCATTTTCCTCCAGGAAACTTCTTGAATGTGTTCAGGTGGGATGTGAGAGTCCACAGAGCAGTTCAGCGTGACGTCCTCACCCACAGACGCTGATACGAGATGATCTGATCCTGAAAACTCAAATGCTCTGGAAGAACAAACTAAATATCAAAACACAATACAGGGAGTGCAGAATTATTAGGCAAGTTGATTTTCTGATCATATTTTTTTTCCAAGCACATTTTACCAATTCCAATCCACATCAATCTTAATAACTACTATTAATATTGTTTTTAATCATTTATAAGTGATATATAATTGTTCATGAAGGCTGGAAATGAAGAATGCCCTATATTCAGGTGCAGAATTATTAGGCAGGTTTTCTTTTACAGATAAAATGAGCCAAAAAGAGATTTAACTCAGACTGAAAAGTCAAAAATTATTAAATACTCATGAGAAGGACGCAATACTAATGTAATACTAGAAATTGCAAAGTTAAAGCATGACCATTGGACAGTGAAATGCTCATTGGTCAGCGGGTCATACAAAACAGCTGGAGAAGAAAAGACACGTTAACTGCAAAATAATTAAGAATTAAGGTGAAGAATTAAGTGTGAAACCATCAGGAACCCTTTAGTCTCCAGCGCCACCATTTCCCAGTACTGAAACCTACCTGGAGTCTTCAGAGTGTGAGTTGTCAGGATCTCAGAGACTTAGGTTAGGTGAAGAATCCTAAAAAGCGACCTGCTCTTAATAAGAATCACAAGCTGAAGTGTTATAAAATACATGAAGACTGGGTTTTTATAGGCCTTATAGACAGACAGCTTGAGAGTGACTCCTGAAGGACCAGCACCACATCCTCTTGTACCACTGTTTGAAGAATTTATCTTCCAGAATCTGGCAGTAAGTTTTGGAAGATCATTTTAGTCCATCTCTGCAAGATGGACATTTCAGGATAAGAGATGGACTAAAAGTGAACTCCCACACCTTACTGCCAGATTCTGGAAGATAAATTCTTCAAACAGTGGTACAAGGATGTGGTGCTGGTCCTTCAGGAGTCACTCTCAAGCTGTCTGTCTATAAGGCCTATAAAAACCCAGTCTTCATGTACTTTATAACACTTCAGCTTGTGATTCTTATTAGAGCAGGTCGCTTTTTAGGATTCTTCACCTAACCTAAGTCTCTGAGATCCTGACAACTCACACTTCTGAAGACTCCAGGTAGGTTTCAGTACTGGGAAATGGTGGCGCTGGAGACTAAAGGGTTCCTGATGGTTTCACACTTAATTCTTCACCTAATTCTTATTTATTTTGCAGTTAACGTGTCTTTCTTCTCCAGCTGTTTTTGTATGACCCCGCTGACCCAATGAGCATTTCACTGTCCAATGGTCATGCTTTAACTTTGCAATTTCTAGTATTACATTAGTATTGCGTCCTTCTCATGAGTATTTAATAATTTTGACTTTTCAGTCTGAGTTAAATCTCTTTTTTGGCTCATTTTATCTGTAAAAGAAAACCTGCCTAATAATTCTGCACACCTGAATATAGGGCATTCTTCATTTCCAGCCTTCATGAACAATTATATATCACTTATAAATGATTAAAAACAATATTAATAGTAGTTATTAAGATTGATGTGGATTGGAATTGGTAAAATGTGCTTGGAAAAAAAATATGATCAGAAATCAACTTGCCTAATAATTCTGCACTCCCTGTATAGTGGAATTTACAGCAAAAACTCAGAGATTTTCACTCACCAACTTCTTTAATTTGAACCAGGGTTTCATCAGTCTCCTGCTCAGTGTAAACTTTACATCTGTAAAAACCCTTATCTCCAGCTCTCACGTTTTCCAGACGGAGGAGAAGTTTCCATGTTTAATTTTATCAGGAAGAAATGAGCTCTATGGATAATCCTGATACTGGGCATCTGTCGACTCTCATAATCTTGGTATGCACTAGAGCAGTGGTCACCAACCTTTTTAAGCCCAAGATCCCTGACCTCGACCTTTATGAAAGACAAGATCTACTTGATAGAAAAAGACAGCCCAGATTGTATTTAGTATTTTTTTCGTGGCCAATTTAGATTCTGATTTATTTATTTATTTTTACAAGCAAATTGGCCGATTCTCATACTGGTTGCAGATATTTATATTATTATTTTATTATTATTATAAACAAAAATACATAGCCATTTCAAATTAGAGGGAACCACTGCTTTTTAATCACAATCCAAACAAAGATGCTATCACATTGCATGAGCAGTTGTTTTTTTATTTGAATTAATTGAGATTTAATTTCAAGATTTAAAGCAAAAACACAATGGTCTGACTTTATCTTTGTGAAATTATATGCTACACAAAAAAAGCTTGAAACAAGAACAGCAGGCTGAATGAGACGCAAATTCACTCTCTGACAGCAGGTGGCGCTTATGGAGCAGCAGTGATACAGTAGTTGCGTCCCAAATGACGCACTTTACACTATGCACTTATACACTATGTACTTGTGCACTATGCACTCATCCATGTAGTGCGTGAATTGTATAAGGTTATTTTGTCATTTAACAACGGAGTCCGATCCTCCCTTCCCCTCCACTACGTAATTAAAGCTGCGACAGTTGAGTGCACGAAGTGTCCAACATTCCACACTTCGTTTTTTCCGTTAATTTAGTGCATCATCCGGGTATTTAAAGTGTACTTTTTCTTTTTGGAATTTTCAGTGTGAACTCGCACTATTTATACTTAAAAACGTCATAGAATAGTGCATAAGTACGCGAATTGGGACGCACCTAGTGTTTCCTTGGTTACCGCTGTGTAAACAAAGCTGAACTGCGCTAATAATTAGCTACTTTATTTTTTTCTGAAGACAGTAATTCCTTTTAGAGATGCATTCATATAACCCTTCACCCCTAATTCAATATTTATGTTTTCTTCCTATATTTCGAGCATCGTGAACAGTGAGCTGCTCTGCCTGCTACAGAATTGTCTCCTCTTTGTGTCCGTCTTCAGCGTCTCTGGCCTCTTGTTTACAGCCGTTTACAGACTCGGGCATGATGTGGGCTATTTACCTTTATTACTGTCCCAGTAGCTCCCGAAAATAACAGAAAAAAAAAAAAAAAAAAAAAAAAATACAGTACAAAGACTGGAGAAATGTAATGTATTTTTGCATTCATATTTCTGTTGTTTTCGCGAGCTACTGGAACAGTGATAAAGATCGACCGGTCGATCGCGATCGACGGGTTGGCGACCACTGCACTAGAGTATTCAAGTCTGCTCGTATCCAAATCACCTTCAGTCCTTTCAGAGGTAAGGCTTCATCAACATAACAGGACAAAACCACTGAAGATCCCAGAGGGCCAGACGGACCTTTCACTAAAAACCCTAAAAACACAATAGAAAACAATCAGATGAGAGAGAAAAGAAGAGGTTACTTTTGAAGATGCGTCACTGTTTGCTCTACGTATAGCCTATCTGTTTTGTTAAAGTTTTACAACTACAAGTGTATATCTTATATATGTATACGTAAATGGATACGATACTTACCGTCACAGATCATTAATAGTGCTGCCACGAACAAGCATTTATGTAAATGCATGTTCAAGTACAAAATCACGCAAAACATTACTTAGGCTATCTGCTGTAAATGCAAAACAAAGCAGCAGGGCCTGGCGCTCCCCTCTGGCAGCGGCAGGTCGCAGCGCCACTTCCGGTGGCATCGGCAGCTGCCACGGATTTCTTCTGGCAGCTGCCAGTGTTGGTGGCAGCTGCCACGGATTCTTCTGGCAGCTGCCACGGTCTTTCTCGGAGTTTGTCGCTGTTTGAGATGTTCTCAGTGGCGTGCGGTGGTATTTTAAAATTATGATGCAAAGTTCCCACAATTGTATTATTATTATTATTATTATTATTATTATACATTTTTATGTATCAGCATGCCAGAGTTTGTGCCAGCAGTCACGATCGTTTGTCGCCGTTTCTGGCTGCAAACTACACTTTTTTTTTCTTCTTTTTTTTTAATAAAAGATATGATGATGCATATTACATACCAGCAAGTAAATGGGACCAGAATATGATCCCAATAAACTAAATTGCAAAATAATTTTCCCATAAAAAGAACACACATAAGGAGTGCTCAGCTGCCAATAGTACTACGCTCGCGCGCAACACACACAAACATTTTTATTTAATGTAACGCTTTAGTTAATAACTAGTTGCTTGTATATTTACATAACCTCAAAACCGCAAGGATCATAATTTAAGATTACATTTCTGATGTTTGTGTGTTGTACGGCTTCTGCCATCAGTCGTTGCCCGCCATCAGTCAAGGCAAGGGAGGCAGAGTCTCCTTAGAAACAAAACAGGCTGAGAAAATAATCGATTTAAAAAACTCAAGTATTAAAAAATGTGACATTAAAAATTTAAGTCACTATAGTTTTAATAAAGTAACTTTGTCCAACAGCGACACCCGCTGGTAAAGTTAAAAAGAACAGTACATATTTGTATTTTTTCGGCCTTTTGTTATTAATCTGGAATAAATGTAAAAATACATAAAAACACTAAAGGTCATTGCACACTGAGTCCGAAATTCGCATGCGAAACTTTCGCACGTTAAAAAATAAATTCGACCTCACGTTATGTCAATCGCGTTTGCACACTGCCTCCGAAACTTTCGTCCGTCAAAAAATATTCGGATCAGGTTCGATTTTCTGCGTTTTTCGCATCCGTGGCACGCATTTTGAGAGACGTTTTGACAATTCAGAGCCACCGTACGCGAACGCAAAAATCCAGAATGCCATCTGACAAGTTGATCCATGTCGTCTACAGCACAAAACAGCAGCACTGAATGACTAACAACGTGAGGAATACAAAGAGACCGAATATAAAGACAGATTGTGCCAGTAGTAAAGCATCAAACAGAGCCACTGACATCCTGAAGTAAACTTTGAAACGCTCGGATAATCCCGCAGCTCCTTGATGAGGTGAATTCTCCTTTCTCTCTATGCAATCTCGGGATTGAATAGACCCAATATTTTCTCTTTCTTTTTCTCTTAAGAGAGGAGACAACTAATCGTGCTCACTGCTTGAAGACTTCATTTTGTATTGTTTTGCGATTTGTTTTGCGATTTTTTCGCAACGCATTCATTAATACGCATCGGACTCAGTGTGCAAGGTCTCGGTGCGTGACGAATTTTTAGGATTGCGAATACGAAAAAACGCATGCGAAAATTTCGGACTCAGTGTGCAAAGGCCTTAACACTTAACAAACACTTATTGGTTTTGATATATATATTATATATATATTATTATATATACTTATATATATATATATAGGAACAGTTTTTAATTAGAGAATAGCATCAAGTCAGTTAAACTCCTGGAGTATTGATCTGGTCATTTAGCAGAGGGGGTTGTTAATCAGTTTCAGCTGCTTTGGTGTTAATGAAATTAACAACAGGTGCACTTAGATGGGCAACAATGAGATGACCCCCAAAACAGGAATGGTTTTACAGGTGGAGGCCACTGACATTTTTTTCCCTATTCATCTTTTCTGACTGTTTTTCACTAGTTTTTGTCAGGGTCAGTGTCTCTACTGGTAGCATGAGGTGATACCTGGACCCTACAGAGGTTTAACAGGCAGTCCAGCTCCTCCAGGATGGCACATCAATATGTGCTATAGTCAGAAGGTTTGCTGTGTCTCCCAGCACAGTCTCAAGAGCATGGAGGAGATTCCACGAGTAAGGCAGTTAGGAGAGCTGGACAGGGGCGTGGAAGGTCCTTAACCCATCAGCAGGACCAGTATCTGCTCCTTTGTGCAAGAAGGAACAGGATGAGCACTGCCAGAGCCCTACAAAACGACCTCCAGCAGGCCGCTGGTGTGAATGTCTGAAGTCTGTTTCTGACCAAACAATCAGAAACAGACTTCATGAGGGTGGCTTGAGAGGTCTGACGTCCTCTAGTGGGCCCTGTGCTCAGAATTGTCAGGTCCACAACTGGCGCCCTGTGCTTTTCACAGATGAGAGCAGGTTCACCCTGAGCACATGTGACAGACGTGAAAGGGTCTGGAGAAGCCGTGGAGAACGTTATGCTGCCTGTAATATAGTTCAGCATGACCGGTATGGTGGTGGGTTAGTGATGGTCTGGGGAGGCATATCCATGGAAGGATGCACAGACCTCTACAGGCTAATGGCACCCTGACTGCCATTAGGTACCAGGATGAAATCCTTGGACCCACTGTCAGACCATACACTGGTGCAGTGGGTCCTGGGTTCCTCCTGGTGCACGACATTGCCCGGCCTCATGTGGCGAGAGTATGCAGGCAGTTTCTAGAGGATGAAGGAATTGATACCATTGATACCCCCACGCTCACCTGACCTAAATCCAATATAACACCTCTGGGACATTATGTTTGGGTCCGTCCGACACCACCAGGTTCCACTCAAACTGTCCAGGATCTCAGTGATACCTGGTCCAGATCTGGGAGGAAATACCCCAGGACACCATCCATCATCTCATTACAAGCATGCTCCGATGTTGTCAGGCATGCATACAAGCACGGGGGGGCCATACAAACTACCGAGTACCATTTTGAGTTGCTGCAATGAAATTTCAGCAAAATGGACAAGCCTGCCACATAATTTTTTCACTTTGATTTAGGGTGTCTTTGAATTCAGTGCTCTGTAGGTTGATAATTTTCATTTCCATCAAACGATGTGGCATCCTTTAGTTCCTAACACATTACCCATTCCATGTCAGTATAGAGATCCAGCATATTTTTCCCCATTGAGATCTGATGTGTTTTCAAAGTGTTCCTTTAATGTTTTTGAGCAGTGTGTGTGTGTGTGTATATATATATATATATATATATATATATGCATATATGTATATGATATGTATATATATATATATATATATATATATATATTATGTATATATATATACATATATATGTATACATATATATATACACATGTATATATATATATATATATATATATATATATATATATATATATATATATATATATATATATACGAACTCTGGCAACTGATACATAATATGTATAATATAATAATAATAAAAAATAATACACCTGTGGGATATTATTAGTTTAAAATACCACCGCACGCCACTGAGAACAGACTGCGGTCAAGCCAGCCGCCATCCAGAAATGAGCGGTCAATCTAGCCGCCCCTATATTTCGCGGTCCGCGCATACACTTGCTATTACGGTAAAACTGTCTTACATAGTATCCGGCCCGCATCTGGTCCATGTGATGTACCAGAGGATCTTATGTTGCTGTCTGGGCTGAAGGTGATTTCACATTCATTCATTATTCAATCTGTATGAATGAATAAAAATAACTAAAAAAAATATTTCACAGCTCAATTTCACCTGAAAATGATAGTACACCTCAAAGCCTGACATTGTGTGCTGCTGAATTCCAAAACTAAAGCCCTCCAATACTCGTACGCTGTTTTGTCTATACTGTACTGTGTCGTCATTGTGTCGTCATTGGACAATCATGTGACTATTATGATGGGGTGCACCTGTGGAGGAGCGCACAAAGGACATTTTAAAAAAGTGGCGTGGTGGGGAAGAGACGGTGGCCTAAGGCGGTGACTAGTGGGATACGTTTTGCTGTCTCTCGGGGGCAATAGGCCCTCCGGAGATGAAGATAGATAGTTAGTTAGCTGTCTTTAATATTAGAGAGCGGAGGTAGAGGGGGGATTTGACTTAGTGTCACCTGCCTCGGCACACTGATTGCTGGCGCCACGCGTCACCCACCTCCAATACGGCTGAGGGGACGGATTTTTGCTTGGTTCTTATGAATTCAGCACAAGGACGAAGTTGCTGCCGAAAACGGATTGACTGTTTTATGAATGGACTTGTGACTTAAGCGCCGCCTCTTTACAGCGAAGGGACGCTCCTTGGCGGACGACACGAGTTGTCCGTGCCCTGCTTTACCCCTTATGGATGGGTCTCCTTGACCTGGGGAGAGGGAAGTGCTTTTAACTTTTATTCATTTATGTATTCATGGACTGTTTGTTGTATGACGGACAACGGGTATGAGAGGGAAGTTGGGGGTTAAATGAATGAAGAAACGTGCCTTTTGTGTGTTCACGGTGTGCTGTGTAAGCGTGCTGTTGGAGTGCTAAATAATTAATGAATTGAGCGTGAAATTCACTGTATGTAAAGTGTGGTGGTGAATTGCGGGTTGCTGTTTATTGCCCCCATTTGCCGTATCTACCCGTGCCTGTGTCAGGAATTATATTTGTGTACATGTGAAATAAAGTGAATTCCCTGTGATTAAATCAAATAGCCGTGGTAGGAGAATTTCTTTGACAGACGTGTTTTGGCTTTCAACGAGGTTTATTACAATACAAACAGCAAACAGCAGCAACATCGTGAAACTCCTAGAAAGACCGTGGCAGCTGCCTGAAGAAATCCGCAGAGTTGGTGGCAGCTGCCACGGATTTTTTCTGGCAGCTGCCAGAGTTGGTGGCAGCTGCCACGGATTTCTTCAGGCAGCTGCCAGAGTTGGTGGCAGCTGCCAGAAGAAATCCGTGGCAGCTGCCGATGCCACCGGAAGTGGCGCTGCGACCTGCCGCTGCCAGGATATGCACTTGCTCTCTCTCAAACAAAGTTGTCATAGACATCATTATAGGTAGACGCCCTATTGGCCGCTGGGCGCCGAGATTTGCGGCCGTCATCTTAGACCGGTCGGACTCCTAAGCTGCGTCCCAATTCGCCTACTTATACTACGTCCTAAAAGCATTTACTGTTTTTGTAAAGAAAAAGTACATACTTTTTGAGTGTGTAGCAGATGAAAGCTTTGGGACATACTACCTCGTCATAACTGCGTCTTTAACGGACGTTCTGTCGCTTATTTACGCAAACTGTAACTGTTTAAACTACCCTGTCAGTCATCTTGTCACAGTTAAAATCCTCCACATTGAATTAAATTTATTTTCCTACCATTTCGGAGAGAAATGTAGTCGCACGTTGATCTGCCAGTCATGGGTCTTTCATGCAGAGAACTCCTCATCTTTGCATAATGATGCATTTAAGTTAATGACCAAACGCATCGTTATAAAAGTTCACAATGCTGTTGCAGATGAAATATAATGTGGATAACATTTAATAAATATCTTTTCGTCAGGTTATATTGATTATTAATTATTCAAGCCCCTTTATCTTAACCGCTCTGCTTAACCGTCGGACCTCGCAAGTGTTTTCCACATAACTTACTATTCATATCAGAAAGAAGTTCGAAAGCACGTTAGAATGCGCTCAATGCACGAAACTTACTTTTAGCGTTAGGTAACGTTAAGTGCCTATTACCAACACAATCCAATCTGAATTTAATACATACATTGTTCGACCAGACATAATATAAATGTTATTTGTGTTTGTGCACGTGATATCAGGAAGCAATGTATACACAAAGCGCAAATCGAGTTACCCCTCCCACTTCTGCTAGTATTATTGAGATATGTTATTTTACTGCAACTCTGTTTCTGCTTCTTTATCATATTTATAGTATGTGATTTATAAATTACCTTATATCCTACATCACATATTTTGGACTTCTGGTCACTTTATATCTTATATCAGAATATTATATAACTGTTAAGCCTACTATGAATATTAAAATACACTGAACAATGTGTCCTGTATCATAGCTACATGAATGACCTTTGCAGCAAAAAACCCCGCGTCAAAATCAGTTAGGTATTCAGTGAGATATAATTAATTAAATGCGCTGACAGCTCATTGCACCTGTCAAACAAGTTACACTGAGTGGAGCTGGCGACCGGTCCAAGATGGCGGCTCCACGGCTCGTCCGTGCCAATAGGCAGTAGCGTTCGATAGGGCGTCTACCTATATGATGTCTATGCAAAGTTGTTACAGACATGTTGCGAAGAAGCAGCCGCACGTCGACCGATCTGCTTTCACTTTCGTTCCTAAAAAAGTTTAAAAGGAGCTCAGTCACTTCCTGTAGATACGCGAGAGGACATCGAAAGAATAATGTGATGAAATATGATAATAAAACATTAAAACAAACAAGACATAGCCTAAATTTGGCATCAGAAACTTCTAAAGCTCGTAGACTGTGGAAACAAGAACGCCTCACACTGCAAAAAATGCTGTTCTTACTTAGAATTTTTGTCTTGTTTCCAGTCCAAATATCTAAAAATTCTTAGATCAAGAAGAATTTTCTTGACAAGTAAAAATAATTTTCTTGTTTTTAGGAAAAATAAGTCAAAATTAAGTGAGTAAAGAAACAAGCAAAATAATCTTAATCCAAACTGAAAACAAGATTATACATCTTATTTTTGTTTTGAAATAAGATTATTTTGCTTACCCCCTTGGCAGATTATTTTGCTTGTGTTAAGGAAAAACTCACTTAATTTTGACTTATTTTTCCTGAAAACAAGAAAATAAATTTTACTTTTCAATTTACGAACTTTAAGATATTTTGACTAGAAACAAGACAAAAACTATAAATAAGAACAGCATTTTCTGCAGTGCAAGCAACATCCTACTCATCTGTCAATCATACGCTGGGCTGAAGAACTATTTTAAATTTTGTCAGTTAGGCCTACCTGTTGCTACCCAAACCCAGAGCCATTGAAAAAACATATTTAACGGCTCTGCCCAAACTGACCGATATAGAAAGAAGTTTATTTTAAAATGCATTTATCTTGTGCAAAATGGTCACACTTGTGGTGAAACTGACTGATTGTAGGCCTCTTAGTTCTGAGCTTTTATTGGTAAAAAATGATCATCCATTGAAAATAGGGGAGCTCAAAAAGAAGAGAAACATTTAGGGTGTGTTCACACTTGTAGTTCGGTTCACTTGGCTTAGTTGGTCTGGACCAAAAAAAGGAACATTTGGTCCTGATCCACTTAGCGTTCAAATTAGCACTGAACCTAAAGGCATAAGGATATGTTTTCACTTTATTATGTATATTTCATGACTGGAAGAGATGGACGGAGAGGCTGGAGAGATGGATATTGTGTCTGGTGAGAGGGGCTGTGGCTCTGGTGTTATCAGAAGCTGAAATTTTTTATCCTGGTTTCCCTCGCTTTTTTCCAGGAGGTTGTCCTTGAGTGTCGAAAGTTGTGGGCAGGGCTCAGCTGAGATTATGTGAGCAGTGATTGTTTTGGCTGCTTGATGTTATCATTGTGCTTGTAGGATATGTCAATTGCATTCACCTTGTGCTGATGTGAAGTCCTATCATCATTCAGATACTCTCCAGGTGTGTGTCATTTTGGGTAAGTGCAGTGGCACACACTGCTGAAGGATGATGGAGGGAGAAGTAGATATTGCCCTTTAGCACTCTTGCTTCAAGTTTGTTTGGGCGGAGACCATCCTGTTTAAACAGTCGTCTTTGACTCCAGAAAATACTGAAGTTGTCAATAAAGTTCAGTCCTCTCATTTTCTGTCCGCTAGAGGTCGCTAGAGGCCTATTCAAAACAAAGGCATAGCTTGATGAAGCCAAGTTTGGGCGCAGAAACTTGGGACGGTTTTCACCTCAATGGACAGTGGAAAATAATTGGGATAGGATTCAGGAAGAACTCATGTTCATATTAGATTATTAATGTTACTGTAGTATGAAGCAGAGCAGGACCGAGTGTTGTGGGAGCTGAACAAGGATGCTGGAGCGATTGCGCAACACACGCCTCACGAGCAGCAGGACTTTTATTATGTCAGAGTCGCCGGTGCCGCTTCCTCTTCCGCTTTTCCGGTCATGAGTATGAGGTAACGCAGCTCTATTTATCATATTAGATACATTTGAGTGTGTTGAAAATGTTATAACATTACTTTGTGTGTTCACTATAAAACAATAATTAGATTCAAAACAGCTGTTCTCTTGTTCATTAAAACATGTAATATATTAAAGCATCTTTGGTGTTTCCATGGCTTCTACAAAATAAAACCGGAAACCGAGGGTAACGCGGGTATGACGCAATTGACAGTAGCGATGGGAAGTTCGGTTCTTTTCCGCGAACCGGTTCTTTCGGACAGTTCGATTCAATAAACCGGTTGAAAAAACCGGTTCTTTTACGCTCCGACGTAATGACGTCATCCGCGATGACGTCGTCTATCGCGGGCCGGGATGAAAAAACTTCAAATATATAAAGTGAGTAATCATAACATCAGTCAACTAAAACATTATATCTGAAGCGTTTCTTACAATTTAGTTTAGCATCTAAAGCATCCAAATACATGACATATACAGGCAGTGATGTGCAAACAAAGTTTTACAGTTATAAAGTAAATAAATTAGTCTTCATCAGAGCAGAAACCATGATCCTCTTACATTACGATTTATTTGTAATTAATTAAACTTACGTTTCGCCAGGCCCCCCTCATTCGAGTCCTCTCATAGCATCAATTGTCCTAGTTAACCGGTGCTGTGATGTTACTGTTCGGTAGCTTCAGATCACACGCTGAATCACGCATGCGCAGTATCATCAGCTCACCGGTTCTCAAATCGGACACGTCCGAAAGAAGCGGTTCTCGGTTGTGTACTGGTGATCCGAAAACCGTTGCAACCGATTCTACTCGAGAACGAGATTGAGATTCAAGAACCGCGAGAGCGATTCAAAAGGAGTCGCTTGTTTGCTCTTGCTGTAGTTATCTTTATCACCTTGTTTAGAAATTAAATAAACTGTCCATGGATTAGATAATAATAAATGTTTCCAATCTTTTAAAAAAAATAACTTGAAAGCACAACTTTCACTATATTGCTTTTTAAATAACATTAATATAGAAAAATAAATTTGTAGAACTATTTCTGAACATTAGTTTGATCTATGTACAAAATATTATGTTCATGTTGGCATGTAGTTGTTTATTATGTATAGTATTATGTATAGTATTATATGCTATCAATCTGCTATGGTGTATTTGGAAAAGCACAAAAAACATTTGTATTTTGAATTAAGTCATAAACATATTTCCAGTATGTTATCACACTGTCCGATGTTCAACAAAACTTGACTAACGTGCTTTTCGTTCTCTTGAAAAGTTAAACGCATGTGCAGTATCATCAGCTCACCGGTTCTCAAATCGGACATGTCCGAAAGAAGCGGTTCTCGGTTATGTACTGATGATCCGAAAACCGTTGCAACCGGTTCTTGACTCGAGAACGAGAACGGTGACAGGCCGTGTATGTTTGTTCGTGTGCGCCGCGCACGCGCACTCATATCAGCTGCTCTGCTGCTCGTGCTCATCATCATCAGTTCTCTCTTCACAGTAGGTTAAGTCACTGTACTGTTGGAGTAACTGGATAACTGAATGTTGTTTATTTCGAGAGGTAGTGTCAGGTACGTCAACAAGTGAATACTTTAGTAATTTGTGGATTCGTGTTTGCTTACTGGAGATGCGAACTGTTTGGACCCTGATAGCACACGTACATCTCGGAGACGTCTATTTGATGTGTGTGATTACGTCTGGAAGACGTATTATTTAGAGTGTTTGCTCATCTGGAATACGTCTATAGGACGTATCCTGTCAGATGTCAAATAGACGTTTAGAAGATGTCTTTAAAGATGTTATGATTTAGAATGTATGTAAACTGACATCTTAAAGAGTCTATTAGATGTTTGTAAACAGCAGATGCTTTCCAGATGAAGTGATCTTTAACAGACGTCTTGCAGATGTACGTGTGCTATCTGGGAACGTTCAGACCGATTGGTGAACTGGTTCAACCGGTTCACTGAAAAGAACCGGTTAAAAAGAACGATTCGTTCTCGAACCGGACATCACTAATTGACAGGCGACTCCTCACACGTCCTGGGCTGCGTTCCAGTTCGGTTTTTAAATGCCCTTCCCTCGCTAACTTCACTCGGTCTCGTTGACTCGGATGTACGTCATTGCTTACGTTGCACGAGTGTCCACTTCTGACGGAACCTTTGTATGGGCTGAACTGGAACGTCCTAAGCCCTTGATCACTTGGAATCCGCAATGGAGCTGATTTATTATTTATTTTTTTCCCTTACAAAATTGTTTAATACAGCATTCTATATGTATATATGTGTGTGTTTTAAATGTTTAAAAAATAATTAATATATCAGAGAGTGGTTTGTGGTGGGGTAAATTAAACGCGATATGCGGTGACGTGTTGCATTGTGGGTTATGGAGCTGCCTGAAGTGTACATATGAAGTAGACTCGCTCCCTCGGTCAAAA
This sequence comes from Culter alburnus, assembly GCA_028476615.1. Taxonomy (NCBI): domain Eukaryota; kingdom Metazoa; phylum Chordata; class Actinopteri; order Cypriniformes; family Xenocyprididae; genus Culter; species Culter alburnus. The sequence goes on along the minus strand of JAOTNS010001164.1, from coordinate 27,713 downwards.
TCGAGGGAGCGAGGGTCTGTCCATATAAACTTCCCTCGTCCACTTCACGAAGTGGAACGCACTTCAAAATGGCGGCAGGGATTCCCCCGAGGGGAAGTGTTTAGGGAAGTTCGCGAGTGCGTGTCTAAAACCGAACTGGAACGCAGCCCTGGAGCCTTGGTTAAAATTGCAATTTTCTCACAATTTACAAATAGTTGCAAACATTTGAGATATTGTAAGTACTCAAGTGAACAAAATATATAACACTGGCCTAGTGGTTTTTGGATATTTTTACTGCAAAATTCTTACATATTTTTATGTAAGAATTTGATGTTTCTTTAATTTGATGTTTCTAGTTCTAATGATTTTGTTTAATTCAGTTCATTTAACTTTAAAGCTGCTGTCCATAACTTTTTTGTGTTCAAAATTTACAAAAAATATAATATAAAAATATAATGAGAATGTACAACATGAATCCATTTTCATTTTTATTCAGACTATTTTAGACCGGTCTGGTAGGAACCGCTGCGTTTTGGGGTTTTTAATTCAACAGAATGTAACAGTTTTATGTTAAAATACTCAACAGATTTTACTTCATCCTACAAGCAATATAACACATATATGGTTAATATTTGCTCTTTACCTTTGTTAGATCACATTTATGAATTAAACTGAATTACTCATTTTTGTTTTTTTTAATAAAATGTAATAAAAAAAAAGAAAATCAATTATAATGTGACAACAAACTAATTTACAAATAACGCAAGGTTTTTCATAACTATTGATTTTTATTTCACCCATTCAAGTCAGTTTACAGAACACATACAGTAAGCATACCATGACACATCTAGATGACACATCAGCCATCTAGATGACACATCACCATCTAGAGACACATCAGCACAATGAACATGTTGCCTTTTTATACCAGCATGCAACACGAGGGGAAGAGTTTTACTGAGTGTTGTTGCATATGTACTTCTTTCACTTGATTCTTGTTGTGTTTTATATTGTGGTTCCTTATCACTTTATCAATTTCAACTTCAACACTTTATTAGATCCCCGAGGGGCAAATTGTTTTGCAGTCAGTGGCAACAAACAAAGAAAAACATGCATCCACCCAATCGACAACAGGACAATACAATAAAAACATAGGGATAAAAATAAACATTAAGATAAATTAAAATAAAATAAAGTAAAATAAGTGCAAAAAACAACAACAACAACAAAAAAAAAAACAATATGACAATGTCAAAGGTGCAGCATCCTTGACCAAAGGCAATACATTTAGCTATAATTTATACAATAAGCCAATGACAGTGGGGACGAAGGAGTTTTTTGATCTGTTTGTCCTACACTTGGGCACTAAGTACCTCCTGCCTGAGGGGAGTGGTTTAAACATCTCCTGCAGAGGATGTGAAGGGTCAGCCAGGAAATCTTTAGCTTTTTTCACAGACCAAGCTTTAAAAGTGTCCATGAGGTTGTTAAGCTGTATGCCAGAAATTTTCCCACACTCCTTCACTAGTGCATTCAAGTGGTTCCGTTTTTTTAAATTTAACATATTAAACCAGCAAACATACGAAAAAGTAAGGACTGATTCAATGAAGCAACAATAAAACATTTTCATAAAAACACGGTCAACATCAAGATTTCTCAATTTGCGAAGAAAGTGCATTCTTGGTAAGCTTTGCTACAAACGGCATCCACCTGGGACTCAAAGGAGAGTTTATTGTCCATCATTATGCCCAGATACTTCTATTCTTGTACCACCTCCACAGTCTGACCATCAATCAGTGCTGGGGGGAGCAAAGGAGGGGATTTTCTAAAGTCAATGCACATTTCTTTAGTTTTAGTCACATTAATGTGCAGGAAGGATGACTGGCACCAGTCAAAAAATTCCAACAGGACAGGGCCATGGTCTGGAGCATCACCATACAACAGAGAGACAATAACTGAGTCATCAGCAAATTTAACAACATAGTGGTTCTTATGGCGACTTTGACACGTATTAGTATATAAAACAAACAACAGTGGTGAAAGAATACAACCCTGAGGTGCACCAGTAGAGGACACCAAGGAGTTAGACAGAGTGCCGTTAACTTTGACTTGCTGGGTCCTATTTGTTAAAAAATCGATAAGCCACAGAATAAGGGTATTGTCTACATTGATAGATCTCAGTCTCTCCGCCAACAAGTGAGGTTGAATGCAATTAAATGCTGATGAGAAGTCTATAAAAAGCAAACGAACCAGAGCATTTGCTTCCTCAAGATGAGTTAGTGACAAGTTGAGCAGAGTTGCAATTGCATCCTCAACTCCTCTTCCTGGTCTGTAGGCAAATTGAAGTGGGTCCAGCACCGGTAGGACATGACTCATAAGTTCGCCTTTTACAATTTTTTCAAAAATTTTCATAATTAAGGAAGTCAACGCAATGGGCCTAAAGTCATTCAATGTTTTTGCGGTCTTAATTTTAGGAACTGGAATAATAACAGACTTTTTCCAGAGAGTGGGTCCTATGCATAGCTCAAGAAATTTAGTAAAATGTGGCAGAAAATATCAGCTAGTTGCTCTGCACAATTTTTAAGAATCCGACCCCCAATACCATCAGGCCCCGGACTCTTCCTCTCGTTCACCCCTTTAAGAAGTTTAACAACCTTTCCTCTGTCAACATGCAGATTTGGAGATTCAGTGACAGAGCTTCTCAACACAAACAATTCATGGTTAAAATCATGTAAATTAAAACGATTATAAAAAATATTGAGTTCATTAGAGAAAACAAAGTCAGAATCATGGTTACTGATTTTAACAATTGGGCTTTTGTTTGAACTCATCCCTATCATAGATTTGACACCCTCCCAGGCCGGGCGAGAGTGTCCAGAGGAGAAGAGATTCTGCACTTTAATTTTATGATTATTTTTAGCCGTCTTAATATTTCTTTTTACTTGTTTTGGAAGATCATAATACAAGTTCATATCTCCTTGGTTGAAGGTCTTATTTCTCTCAACTATGGCCTTTTTAACATCTTTAGAGAACCACGGTTTATTGTTAGGAAATTTATAGCATGATCTGCAGGGAATGGTCAACTCTTCACAAAAGGTTACATAAGCAGACACGGTTTCGGTAAGTTCATTCAAGTCCACACATGAGTTTTTAAACACTTCCCAGTCAGTGCACCTCAGGCACTCCTGGAGGCACTGGGTGGAGCCATCTGACCAGACTGGAACAGTTCAAAGTTCAGGTTTGACCCTTTTAAGGATGGGTTGATAATAAGGCGTCAAATATATAACGTTATGGTCGGACGTACCAAGTGGGGCTCTACGGAGGGATCTATAAGCGCCTTTGATTGATCCAAAACACATGTCTAAGCGTCTCGTGCGCCTTGTGGTACAGGTCACGTATTGCTCAAATCCACACAACGATTTTGCAGGATTGCAGTGATTAAAATCTCCCATTAAAAGATTAGGTGCGTCCGGCGAAATCCTCTGGAGCCTCCGCACAGTATTCAAAATCACCCAAGCAGCTGTGGCAATTCCAGTGGCAAATAATATGGCCGCAGTGACACTGATAAAAGTTCAATATCTGGAGTGCACAGCGTTTCCCTGACCACCACAGTCTTGCACCAATTTGCGTTTATATATAAACACACTCCTCCACCGAGTGACTTACCGGTCACGGTGGGGTCTCGATCAAGCCGTAGTGGCTCTCCAAAGCCAACGATTTCAAGTTCTGTGTCGGAATCCGTTGACTTAAGCCATGTTTCCGTGAGGGTGATGAGGCATGAGTTTTTATACTCCTCCAAGAATATCAGCTGACCAAGATGGCCAAAAGATTCACTGCTCAGGGGGTCTTACAATTGATTTTGGAAGAGAGAAGCTTTTGATGATGTAGACCAGAGGAAGAGGTTTCAGAATGTGAGGATCTGAAACCTCTTCAGATCCTCAGGAGGAGGACAGAGTGAAGGTACACAGGACCTTCAATTTCCACACTTTTATTAGCCCCGGATCCAGTGGACCCGAACATCCTGTATGTAATTTAAATGTGTAGGGGAGTGTACAGTGTGTGGTCATTGAAAATGTGTTTTGATATATGTTCTTCACAGAAAATGAGCCAAGGCCAATGAGTCTGAGTTTGAAAAAATAATTAATCATATCATTTTTCTTTTAAAAAAAATGAAAATGGGTCCCACAGACCCGAACACCAAGTAATAATTTCATTTAGTGGACTCAAATGAAAAAAAGTTTATAAACTTAAATGGTAGTTGGCCAATTTAAGACTGTCGGTTTCTGCAAATGAAATGAGCCAATTCAAATTTTAATCTAGATTACAGTAAAGAACTGTGTTGCCAGTATTTTACTGTCAATTTACAGGACATTTTTTTACAGTGTGAAAGCAGTAAGTGATACAAAAAACAGCAGTTTTTTCATAAATAATATTTATTGTTTTATAAACATTTATTATTTTTCATAAATGTTTTAATCTACAACACATTACAAAAAGCAAAGACAAACACAGGATCATGTAACATCATCATAAAGTTTGCATACTCTTTTGTTTACAATTAAAAATAGTGTGTGTTTCTTTCTTGATCATAAATGAATGTTTAAAGAACAGTGAACAGTTTAACTCAGGACAAAGCAGGGTCTCATGCACACACAAAACATAAAAACAGTCAATGATCATTGAGGAAGACACCATCAGAAGTACCACAGGATGGAAACAATTTAAATGATCCTACTGAAAAGTTATTCTATTGTTTATAATATAATATACATGAAATAGAATTAGAATTTTTTTATACTTAAGTTTCTTATGTTGTGAAATCATATAACAAACATTCTATCTAAAACAAGTGCCAAAGAAAATTTAGCTATACGGAGTAATAGTTGACCGGGAAGCTTTTTTCCAAATGCATGCCACAGCAAACAGGAGGCCTATCATTGTCAGCACAAGACTGTTATATCCCTTGACCACACGAGAATTACCTAAGAAGAGAAAATGCCATATATTTATTAGAGAAATGCTATTTTACCAGCATTGACACACCATGTTACAACAACAGTAGGGCTATCACAAATGAAGACAAGTCTACTGGCAATAGAGTGGCAGAATTCTCCAGTAGGTATAGTTAGACCAGAGATCTCCAAAATGGGATGTGAACTCCAAATGTGGGCAGAACCTCCAAAAGGGAGGTCTATGCTCAAAGACTTTCACCATTGGCTCTGGCTTCAGCCAATTGTTATTGACTTACAGTTAAAAATAAAAGTTTTTTCCCCAGTGCAACTTTTACTGCATCGCTTTGTTCTAAGTGGCGGGGCGTCCCGTGGCTCAAGATTTGCAGAGTAGGAGGGGGCAGTGATGCTGGGTGCCACTAAAAACTTTCCATTGTCCAGTGAGGTCCAATTGAGGAGTTATGGATGGCCCAGTTCGGTAATCTTATTAACTGCTTGTCTCCTGAACTGTACATTTCTTTACCTTGCTATTCAGCACAAATCCCGCCATGCATCCTATAGGGTTAGTTCACCTAAAAATTACATTTTCTGTCATTAATTACTCACCCTCATGTCGTTCTACACCCGTAAGACCTTCACTCATCTTCAGAACATAAATTAAGATATTTTGGATGTAATCCGAGAGGTTTTTTATTCCCCATAGAAAGCAGCATAATTACCACATTCAAGGTCCAAAAAAGTAGTAAAGACTTAAAATAGTCATCGTCGACCTTTTCTGGACCTTTAATGACGGTAATTACGTTGCTTTCTATGGGGGATAAAAAACCTCTCGGTTTACATCAAAAATATCTCAATTTCTGTTCTGAAGATGAACGAAGTCTTACGGGTGTGGAACGACATGAGGTGAGTAATTAATGACAGAATTTTCTTTTTTGGATGAACACCCTTGAACTAAATTTGCATATGTCATGTGCCTGTCTGTCAATGGAAGGAGGCCACACCCTATTATCTAGCTCCCACCCCATTTTGGAGTTTCCACCCACATTTGGAGATCTCCAGGCTGCAGCTATACCCTTCACAAATATTGAGCGTAGCATCACCGTGCAGAGATTACAGCTTGAGTAAGAGTGAAACATAAGTGCTGAGTACTAATGCATACATTTTTTGCTCATATTTTCGTCCTTTTTTCTCTTTCAGCCAAAAACTGAAAATGACATTTTAGACTAATTTACACTGCACAAGACAGGTGTTGTCAGACAAGTGTGTTACCACCACTGGTGTTTGTTGGCATTGGTTGGTGCTTATTTTCTCAGATTGTTTCTCGTTTTATTGGGTCATGGAATGATGTAATCTAATCTGGTTTGACAAGTTATAGGTCTTGGTGCAAAAACCTTGAAAATGACTTTGTAAAATTATTTATTTATTATTTTAAAATAGTTTTCTTATTGTAAACTGTATTAAGACGTTTTAATTAAATTCATTATTTTAAATGAATTGGAATTTAAAGTTAAAACAGGCCAATGAAATAAAATAACCATACTTTTGCTTTTACTACTGATTGTCTTTCATGCAACATAAACAAAGAATTTTAAAAATCTTCACAATCTTCACACTGCTTGTTATCATCAGCTGTCTTCAGTAATGCTCAATCATCACTCAATTAATCACTTAAGTATCTAATTAACTCTAACATTGCTTCAGGATTACTTTTAACACACTGCTGGTGGTTGCCATATGAACACAGAGCGGTGTCAATAGACCTTTATCACAGCGGAATTGATTACCGGAAGTGCTTGTTGAAGCAGTGCATCGATTCTTCCGGTTATGTATACTTTCAATGCAATGTTAACACCTAGTTCAGTAAACGCCTCTTAAAATAAGCATCTGTGGGATAATTTCAAAATACTGACATTTTCAGAGACAGGAGAAGAGATATTTTGATGATTGCTGTGTACAGAATTTATCTGAGAAAGCCGTGGCTCGTAAACATATGTGATTATTTCACCACACGGTGTCAGTGCTCGTCTTAACTAGTAACGGCAACGCTGCAGTGTCTCCGAATCATGATTCGGATCACGTGTCAAACCGGCAAACTGCTGAAATCACGTGACTTTGGTGCTCCGAACAGCTGATTCGACACGCTGATTCACTGTGCTCCGAAGCTTCATGAAGCAGTGTTTTGAAATCAGCCATCACTAAATAAGTCGTTATTTTGGTTTTTTTCTGGTGCACCAAAAATATTCTCGTCGCTTTATAATATTAATATTGAACCACTGTACTCACATGAACTGATTTAAATATGTTTTTAGTACCTTTATGGATTTTGAGAGAGGAAATGTCATTGCTCCCTATGGAGGCCTCACGGAGCCATCGGAGTGCATTAATTAATCTTTTTTAAATACTGCTCTTACAAAAATTAACCATGGTTTTATTACACATAAACCAAAAAACAATGGTTATAGTTATACATGGTAACCACAAATCAACCATGGTATTTCTAGTAAAACTTGGGGTAATCAACCCGCGGTTACTATATTTTTTTTTTTATAAAAAAAAAACATGGTTTTTGTTTTTTGCACGTTGCTTGTTAAGAAATAAAGAGTTGTCAATTAACGATACTTTCTCATCTCTTCATTTCATACTTAATAGGCCTACCGTTCTGCACAACAGTTTATTTATTTTTATAATCAGTATCGGCCAATACTGTTTCCAGTGATTGTAATCATGATCAACCCCAAAAATCCTGATCAGAGCACCCTTAATGAGAATTGTTGGTGTTTGCAATGAATGACATCAAACCTGGCCCTTTTTAAAAACAAACAATTAGGAAGATTTTCAGTCTGTTCATTACACAGAGTTGGCTTGGAATATATATATATATATAGGCACAAGTCATATGGACTACTGTAATGATTTGTTATGTTTTATGGTCAGAGGTGGTAAAGTAATGGTCAAAAGAGGTAAAGTACTTGAGTAAATGTAATTAGTTACTGTACTTGAGTATCTTTTTTGCTACTTTGTAGTTGTACTGAGTATCAAAGATATTGGTAACCTTTACTCTCTACTTGACTACATTTTTGAGCAAGTAAATGTACTTTTTACTCCACTACATTTGTGATGAGTAATGCAATTACAAATGACATTTTTCATGACACCTAACTTTTTCTACAGCAGTTTATTTCTGCTATTAAGAAGCGATATCGCCATCTAAGGGCTTTGATTGTACTACATCTTGTGCATTTTTCCTTTACAACAAGGCTCCTTTCCGCCCAACAAGGATACTTTACCTCAATGTGAGTGCATTAGCAGGTAGTTGCTGATCGCAGGTGTTTGATTTATTAGATGAGGAATTGACTGCAGCTGGTGATGAGGCTCAGACCAGCACATACAGTAGACTTTGACTATTTAATTTTACTTAACATTGTTTTATTTATCCGCTATATTGACAAGACCGTTTTAAAGGATATTGGTTTACTTATGGCCTTTCTGTGCACTTGAGCTCAACTGAGACTTGAGAGTTTGTAGATGTTTAAAAGGTTGTTGTGTTGACCTTGATTTATTGCAACATTGAGGTGTTCAGTTTTATTTTGATTTTAGAAATTAAACTTGATTTCTCATCTTACAAATCAATTGTTTCTAATTGTCACTGTCATGTCTCTCAGGACTAGTGCATCTCTGAGCCTACATTCAGCATGAGTAAAATACTTAAGTACTGTTAAAATCAGATACTTTAAGACTTTTACTCAAGTCATATTTGAATTGGTTACTTGTAACTTGTAGTGGAGTCATTTTCGATGTAAGGTATCAGTACTTTTACTCAAGTATGGTTTTCAGGTACTCTTTACACCTCTGTTATGGTGCTTGACAATGTGGTCACCCAGGGCTTGGGAAGTAGTGCTGTTTTCACAGGATTGTAAATGCAATGCAAATTTTTGTTCATTTACATTTATTATTTTTTAGCATTTAGTAATTTATTTGTAATAAGCCCTTTAGGTGGGCTATTAAAAAGTTTTATATGTTGAATCATGTTTTTAAAAAAAAACATACGCGCAGAGTGTGACATCATACTGTGACTGTTGCAGTCTGCACAGAAAAAATTTCACCTTCGGTGTTGTGTAAAGTAGGCATGTTTTTTTGTGTTCATTTTTATTTCCTGTCACTATGCAGGCTCTTTTATTTTATATGACAGTGTAAATGGTTCAATGCATAAAATATGTAATGGTTTTGTAATAAATCTGTTTATACTCACCAGGTGCAAATGCTTCTAAAGTCAGCAGAGATAAAGTGAATATGCTTTCGGATAAAAAGAGAACGATTCTCAGATCCCCCACTGTACGCTCACCATTCACTGAGGAATAACAATGAAGAAATTATAGCAGAGACAATATTTATTATGAATCATTATGAGTTTGCAAAAACAGGCTTATTTTATGAAGGGATTAAACTCACATATCTTCAGTATCAGTTCTGACATCAGTGTTGATGAGTTCAGTAAAATAACACCAACTGATCCAAACAGGTCACAAAGGTACTGCGAGGACAAACTGCAATGCAAGTTAAACAATCAAAGTTTGAAAGACCAGGAAAAAAAACTGTTCAATAAAACAAGGTATTTGTACCATTAACATTTCAATAATAAATGTAAATACATTATTATTATTATTATTAATAATAATAATAATAATAATAATAATAATGATGATAACTACATAACCTCACACTTTTATGCTTAATCTCCATATTTTGATAGGTCCCATTTCATGAGAAAAGTAATTTTCATTGACATTTTGAGAAAGTATACTTTAAAACACACACACACCACCACACACACACACATTAAAAGTTTCAAACTCAAACCTCCCCTCCAGTCCTAAAGGAGAATTTATTAAATAATTAATAAATTCTGAAATTAAACATAAGCATCTGACCATCACGGTGAGGTAATGAGAGTAATAGAAATAGCAGAGGAAAGAGAGAAACTCTGATGCCCAACATGACTAGCAGAGTTTTCTGAAACATTTAGTGAAGATTTGCAGTGATGTGAGACTACTGAAGATTAAATTACCAGAGCCGAACATCTGAAAATCAAAAGGGACTGGGGAACAAAGTCAAGAGATGAGAGTAGAAAAAAAAAAATCTTATAAATAATTTTAGTACTGTACCTAAATATTCACATGACCATGTTAAATCCATAAATGACCACTGTATTTGCAGAAATCCAATCACACAGGCCCATCCCATACAATCTGTCAATGAACGGGGTGATGGGGTTAGCGCCCCACTTTATTAAAGTACAAGTTTAATTAATAAATGAGATACATTATGTTTTAGAATGAATACTTTGATTATAAATAAGTGCTTCGAAAATTGTACCTTCATGATTTTCCAGTGCTATGATGTAAAAACAGATCATAACAGCATTCACTGCTATCACATCACTGAGCCATTCACTCTTTGCCCAAGATACTGAGAAAGAACCCGAGAAAGATGTGAGAATATTTCCATTCAGTACATTTGTATCTAAGACGGCCGATTTTCTGTTGCAAATGAAGGCAAATTTGATCAATAAGTCAAAACAAAATTAAGCTATGCATATGATAGACACTGCATTTCAGATATACATTATATCACTTCATGCATTCCCAGGAAATCAAACCCATAACTTTGGTGTTGTTAACACAATGCTCACTGTTTGAACAGTGAGGTTTTGATCTTAATACTAAATACTAAATTAAATATTTTGGCAGATCAGTGTCAAATATCAGGTTCCTATTGTGACAGGGTATGTTGTCACAAAAGATGTGAAATTTGTGAAAGTGTTTGTATTTACCTGTATCTATCTGGCTTGGTGTTAAATTTTTTGTCTTGTAAGACAATTATACATTTTATAATGTAGCCCCTGGAGACACTGTGTGTACCTTTTACCACCACAGAGAAAATAAATGATAAACTTCAATGACACTTACCATTTAGCCTTGTTGTATATGAGAAACTTTTTGGATCTTCCACACTTCTTATTAAACTTAGCAACAGTGGTAAAAGTCCAGTCCCAAAGAACACTAATATATAAAATAATTATAGTTCACACATCAACAACAGATTCACAAATTTGCAAAGTGAGAGTTGAAGTGATTTTCTTTAGATGGACAAGAAACTATAACATCACTGTTATAAAAACAGTGTTGTACAATATACAGTGAAAATACATGGTTTTTAAAATATATTTCTCCACTACATAATATGATCCAAATACCAAATAAAGGTTACCTTTTGTGTTCAAAGCTCCACAAAAAAAATAAAACATTAAGATTGCCATTAATATTAATATGGCACACAAAAGTGTCTCTGACACAGTGTTATAGTCTCTCCAGCCAGGAACAAGATTCATCACTATATCAGAAAAGAAAGAAGGATGAACACTTGAACTCCCAAAATACACACATTTAGTAATCAAAACCCTGTCTAGTCATAGTGAGGTAATAAGGTGGAAGTGGAAAAAAAACTACTGCTACTACTACTACTACTATAAATTTCAGAATCGATTGTAATAAAGATTTGGATGATGGTTCAGCACAAACTGTATGGGGTCCAACCAAATTTGCAGCTGTAAGTAAGTGTTGTCTCTCTACAAATGTAGAATAAAAATCTGGAATTAAAATGGTCTAAAATTACCTAAAAATGTCACAGATGGTTAAAGGCCATTTGCAACCCATTTGTACTTCCATAATGTTAAATCTAACTGGCCATCCTGCCTACGCCTGAGATGCTGGGATAAGCTTCAGCATCCCTGTGACCCTACATCATATGGATGATGATGGATGGATGATAGATGGACGGATGATGGATGGATGGATGGATGATGGATGGATGGATGGATGATGGATGATAGATGTTTGATGATGGATGGATGGATGGATGGATATGGATGGATGGATGGATGGATGGATGGATGGATGATGGATGGATGATAGATGGACCGGATTGATGATGGACATGATGGATTGATGGATGGATGATGATAGATGGATGATGATGGATGATGGATGATGGATGATAGATGGATGAGATGGATTGATGGATGATGATGGATGATGGATGGATGGATGGATGGAGGATGGATGTGGATGGATGGATGATGGATGATTGGATGGGATGGATTGATGGATGGATGGATGGATGATGATGGATGGATGGATGGATGGATGATAGATGGACGGATGATGGTGATGGATTGATGATGGATGGATATGATGATATGATGGAGGATGATGATGGATGATAGATGGATGGATGGATGGATGATGGATGGAATGGAGGATGATGATTGATGGATGGATGATGGATATGGATGGATGATGGATGGATGGATGATGGATGGATGGATGATGGATGGATGATGGATGAATAGATGGAAATGAGATGGTATTGATGGATGATTGATGATTGATGGATGGATTGATTGGGATTGATGATGGATGATCGATGGACGGATGATGGATTGGATGGATGGATGATGGATTAGATTGGACGGATGATGGATGGATGGATGGATGACAGATGGATGGATGGTATTGATGGATGGACTGGATGGATGGATGATGGATGATGATGATGGATGATGATGTGATGGATTATATGGATATGGAATGATGGCCATGGAGGATGGATGGATCTGGATGGATGGATGGATGGATGGATGGATGGATGGATGGATGGATGATGAATGGATGGATGGAATTTAAAAGTGACTACAGTACATGAATGGGTGTCTTTTTCTAAACCTAAATCTAATTAATAAAATTACAAATAATTAATAGACTAACTTTGTCAATAGTACATAACTCGACAAAGGAATCATATGATGGTACTTACGGCACAATAACAGACCCAGCAGCAAGCAATTCCAAGGGTACCTAAAAAAATAACTCTAAAAAGAAAACATCAGAATCTAGACTTGGTTCCCATCCATTTTTAAAACATCTAGGAAGAGGAAGAGAAAAAAAGAAATAAAATAAAAATACTGAATGCAAATGAAAGACTGCAAAATACAATTCATAAGCAATTATAATATTTAATATTTAATAATTTACAGATAAAATTATTATGACACCACACAATCAGCAACATCACTTCAGAGTTCTTCAGACAAGTAGCTTTCAGTGCTAACATCTATTAAAACACTGTTGATGTAATAATATTATATAAATTGTTATACAAAGTAAAAATGTTTGCTAATGTTAATGACAGTCAAAGTTATTCCTGTGGTTTACAATGAAGAAATATAGGACCTTTTTGAACTACAGACAAAACTACTATTACATTTATTTGGTTTATGATTGGGTAACAGGTTGTCAAATACACTGTCACATGTATAATATAGACATAGTATAGCCTGAATATAGCCTGAGAAATCGCACATATAAAAGTAAAAAAATAAAGGTAAAATTTAATGTTATACCATGGCAGAGGTCTATATAAGATAATCCTTTGATCATATTTGCATATCTGGTACCCTAATTACACTGACTTTGCTTCTGTAGCACCAGGGGTCCTCCTGCTGCAGGACTGACTCTGTGACCTTTGTTTTACCATCTTAGACTTTTAAATAGACCATACAGCTCTATGAGTACAAATGTAAGGATTTGGATGTGCTTACCTGAATAAACAATACCAGTAAAAACACTGTATTCAATAAAACTCCAAAATCCATAACTGGCAATCATTATGTCTGTAAATGTTAAACATGCGATTAAAATAAATGAAAAATTAAATGAAAAAATTAGCAATTCAGTGCCATAAAGTACAGAGAGGAACTTTTAATGGAAATTTAAATATCATTAAAGAACACAAGCCTGAAAATCTGAATTTGTTTCTCATACACTGTAAAATCTAATTAGTTAGACATACTTAAACTGATTGCCTTAAAAAAACTAAGGCTCAGTTTCACAGACAGGGCTTAGCCTAAACCAGGATTAGGCCTTAGTTCAATTAGGGCATTTAAGTAGTTTTTATAAACGTACATTATAAAACAACATTACTGGTGTGCATCTTGAGACAAAACAATAACACTGTCATATTTTCAGATATGTCAGTGCAAGTTACTTTCACTTAAAACAGCTCAAACATGCATTTTAGTCTAGGACTAAAGTCTATTGATGGGGGTATGTTTATTGAAATAGGAATAGTATGTTGTACTGTCAAATTCTTAGCTAGTATAGTTCTAGTAACTACAAACCCGATTCCAAAAAAGTTGGGGCACTGTACAAATTGTGAATAAAAAAGGAATGCAATAATTTACAAATCTCATAAACTTATATTTTATTCACAATAGAATATAGATAACATATCAATGTTGAAAGTGAGACATTTTGAAATGTCATGCCAAATATTGGCTCTTGTGGATTTCATGAGAGCTACACATTCCAAAAAAGTTGGGACAGGTAGCATAGAGGCCGGAAAAGTTAAATGTACTATAAGGAACAGCTGGAGGACCAATTTGCAACTTATTAGGTCAATTAGCAACATGATTGGGTATAAAAAGAGCCTCTCAGAGTGGCAGTGTCTCTCAGAAGTCAAGATGGGCAGAGGATCACCAATTCCCATGCTGCGGTGAAAAATAGTGGAGCAATATCAGAAAGGAGTTTCTCAGAGAAAAATTGCAAAGAGTTTGAAGTTATCATCATCTACAGTGCATAATATCATCCAAAGATTCAGAGATCTGGAACAATTCTCGTGCGTAAGGGTCAAGACCGGAAAACCTACTGGATGCCCGTGATCTTCGGGCCCTTAGACGGCACTGCATCACATACAGGAATGCTACTGTAATGGAAATCACAACATGGGCTCAGGAATACTTCCAGAAAACATTGTCGGTGAACCAATCCACCGTGCCATTCGCCGTTGCCGGCTAAAACTCTATAGGTCAAAAAAGAAGCCATATCTAAACATGATCCAGAAGTGCAGGCATTTTCTCTGGGCCAAGGCTCATTTAAAATGGACTGTGGCAAAGGAAAAAATGTTCTGTGGTCAGATCAAAATTTGAAGTTCTTTTTGGAAAACTGGGACACCATGTTATCCGACTAAAGAGGACAAGGACAGCCCAAGTTGTTATCAGCGCTCAGTTCAGAAGCCTGCATCTCTGATGGTATGGGGTTGCATGAGTGCGTGTGCATGGGCAGCTTACACATCGGAAAGGCACCATCAATGCTGAAAGGTATATCCAAGTTCTAGAACAACATATGCTACCATCCAGACGTCGTCTCTTTCAGGGAAGACCTTGCATTTTCCAACATGACAATGCCAGACCACATACTGCATCAATTACAACATCATGGCTGCATAGAAGAAGGATCCGGTACTGAAATGGCCAGCCTGCAGTCCAGATCTTTCACCCATAGAAAACATTTGGCGCATCATAAAGAGGAAGATTAGGGCTGTGACGGTGGCAAATTTTTACTACCGCGGTGGTAAATCACCAACAACCACCGGTGTTGCGGTGGTGGGGTCCGAAGGGGGGGCGGTGTTTGGTTGTATTATATATCAGAGGTTGCGTTAGACTTGCGTTTCACCGTCATTTTGATGGACAGGATCGTAAAAAAAACCATCATAATCAATTTACCTGTCATTTTAATTTTTATATTTAATAAGACATTTAATAACTTCTGTTCGTCCACATTTTATTTTATTCACGAACTTACAGGATAAGCAAATAGGCCTAGCTATTTATTTATATTATGAGAAGAAAGTTGATCAAAGACTGCGTCACTTTTCAGTTTTCATCTTGAACACTTGTCACTGATTGTGAGTGAATGCGATCATCTCTTCCTCTTTACTACTGTACACAATGAAATAAACATGAATGAAAATCAAAAAATATGTTGAAAGATACAGTAGCTTACCGAAATCTGTATCACGTCAGTCATCAGTGTTGCAAACAATGTCACGTAACATTATACTCAGAAAAGCCATTCGTTGACCAAACTTATAGTCAAGCAAGAAAAATAACAAAACTTAATTATGCAAGTAAGCATAAGTAACTTTATTATTATAAAATTGACTTAAACTGGGTGCCCGTCTGTGTGTAATCAAGCGCATCGTTTTCATTTTATTCTGGAGACTGAACTCGCGCTCTGCTGCCACACTGGAACGCACTCACCACCTACTGGGCAGGGGTGGGAATTACAGTTACAAGCAACATCAGCCTCAGTAATTTGTCAAAATGACGGACGGGCTGCAGATTTTTTTGTCACTGCAAAAAAAAAATTCCATATAACGGAAAATTTTCGGTAACGCGACCTCTGATATTATATATATATATATATATATATATATATACATATATATATCTATATATATATATATAGATATATAATATATTACTATATATATATATATAAAAATGTCACACTACCACCAGTGACGCTCCACGCGCGGGGGCGGGGTCATGCCTACCGTCACAGCCAAGGAAGATGCGACAAAGAAGACCTAAGACAGCTGAGCAACTAGAAGCCTGTATTAGACAAGAATGGGACAACATTCCTATTCCTAACTTGAGCAACTTGTCTCCTCAGTCCCCAGACGTTTGCAGACTGTTATAAAAAGAAGAGGGGATGCCAGTGGTAAACATGGCCTTGTCCCAATTTTTTTGAGATGTGTTGATGCCATGAAATTTAAAATCAACTTATTTTTCCCTTAAAATGATACATTTTCTCAGTTTAAACATTTGATATGTCATCTATGTTGTATTCTGAATAAAATATTGAATTTGAAACTTCCACATCATTGCATTCTGTTTTTATTCACAATTTGTACAGTGTCCCAACTTTTTTGGAATCGGGTTTGTAAAAAAGAACTGTAGAGAGTACTTGATAATTTAATTTAGATGTACTCTTGACTTAGTATAGCTACCATTGTTGTTACCATAGTTGTGTTTTGCATGATGAATGTTGAAGTCTGTGTGTGACTCAAGCCTTGTCAATTGCAATATATTTCACAAATAAAGAGGGATTATACCAACCCAATTAAAAGTTTCACAAGGTGTTTATGACATAAGAGTTAGCAATAAAATTGTAAGAGATCATTATTTTATATGAAAAATAGATTAGTTAATTATTTAGTTAGATCATGTTTAAAAGCAAACTATTTAAAACTTCCCTTCCTTTGAAACCAAATAACTGTGGTTTCTTGTTGCATCACTGCAGCAGCAGGAAGAGAATTACAGTAATATAAATGAAGTTCCAAGTGCCCAACCAAATGGAACATTGATCACCATAATGGTGAGTTCAAACAAAAACATTTTAGGAAAATCAACATCAATTTAAAGTCACCCTTATGTGATGTCTCTCAAATTGTCAGATGTTTTAACAATTTAACATTCAAGATGACATTGGGAAAATGAGAATGCAACTAGAGAAAGATAACTGCAGAAGTGGAGGAAGTGAGAAAAGTTTGTAAGAATTGCCCCGCCTCAAAAACTTTTTTTTTTTTTGCTTGACAAAATGGCACTCAAACCAATCAATTATCTGAACTTGGGTTTTCTAAGTAAACAAGAAATAGTGAATAGTTCAGATTACTAGATTTTTAGAAGTTAAGACATTAAGTACAGTAAACTTTCTAAAAAATGTTAATAGTTACAGAACAACAACGAGTAACTAAACTATAGATGGGTAAAGTGAACATGAAACAAAATATGCAGTATGTCTGAATGAAAAAGTACAGGTGCTGGTCATATAATTAGAATATCATCAAAAAGTTTATTTATTTCACTAATTCCATTCAAAAGTGAAAACTATATTATATTCATTCATTACACACAGACTGATATATTTCAATGTTATTTCTTTTAATTTTGATGATTATACTGACAACTAAGGAAAATCCCAATTCAGTATCTCAAAATTAGAATATTACTTAAGACCAATACAAAGAAAGGATTTTAGAAATCTTGACCAACTGAAAAGTATGAACATGAAAGTATGAGCATGTACAGCACTCAATACTTAGTTGGGGCTCCTTTTGCCTGAATTACTGCAGCATGGAGTCGATCAGTCTGTGGCACTGCTCAGGTGTTATGAGAGCCCAGGTTGCTCTGATAGTGGCCTTCAGCTCTTCTGCATTGTTGGATCTGGCATATCGCATCTTCCTCTTCACAATACCCCATAGATTTTATGGGGTTAAGGTCAGGCGAGTTTGCTTGCCAATTAAGAACAGGGATACCATGGTCCTTAAACCAGGTACTGGTGGCTTTGGCACTGTGTGCAGGTACAAGTCCTGTTGGAAAATGAAATCTGCATCTCCATAAAGTTGGTCAGCAGCAGGAAGCATGAAGTGCTCTAAAACTTCCTGGTATACGACTGCGTTGACCTTGGACCTCAGAAAACACAGTGGACCAACACCAGCAGATGACATAGCACCCCAAACCATCACTGACTGTGGAAACTTTACACTAGACCTCAAGCAACGTAGATTGTGTGCCTCTCCTCTCTTCCTCCAGACCCTGATTTCCAAAGGAAATGCAAAATTTACTTTCATCAGAGAACATAACTTTGGACCACTCAGCAGCAGTCCAGTCCTTTTCGTCTTTAGCCCAGGTGAGACGCTTCTGACGCTGTCTGTTGTTCAAGAGTGGCTTGACACAAGGAATGCGACAGCTGAAACCCATGTCTTGGATAGGTCTCTGCGTAGTGGTTCTTGAAGCACTGACTCCAGCTGCAGTCCACTCTTTGTGAATCTCCCCCACATTTTGAATGGGTTTTGTTTCACAATCCTCTCCAGGGTGCGGTTATCCCTATTGCTTGGCACTTTTTTCTACACATCTTTTCCTTCCTTTGCCTTCTTAATGTTCTTGGACACAGAGCTCTGTGAACAGCCAGCTCTTTTGCAATGAACTTTTTTGTCTTGCCCTCCTTGTGCAAGGTGTCAATGGTCATCTTTGGACAACTGTCAAGTCAGCAGTCTTCCCCATGATTGTGTAGCCTACAGAACTAGACTGAGAGACCATTTAAGGCCTTTGCAGGTGTTTTGAGTTAATTAGCTGATTAGAGTGTGGCACCAGGTGTCTTCAATATTGAACCTTTTCACAATATTCTAATTTTCTGAGATACTGAATTTGGGATTTTTCTTAGTTGTCAGTTATAATCATCAAAATTAAAAGAAATAAACATTTGAAATATATCAGTCTGTGTGTAATGAATGAATATAATATACAAGTTTCACTTTTTGAATGGAATTAGTGAAATAAATCAACTTTTTGATGATATTCTAATTATATGACCAGCACCTGTATATTCAACGAGGACGGGATGCAACTTGATTCTAATTGAAAGACTGACAATAATTAAAAATTAAACATACCTTCAGACATTTTTGCATATGGTGCAGCTCTAACCAGCATATTAGGCCTCAGTAAATACAGAGCCGAGCAAGCAACAGTCTCATTATGAAATCCTGGAACAAACATTATTCTTTAGTTTTATAATCTGTGTCTTGTTGTCATTGTTGTTTCTGTGCATGGAAGCTTCTTCTTTCTCAAAGACATATTTCTTGTGTTTGCAAACATACTTGTCTATAAATCTCATTCTGATTCTGATTAAGTCTCTGGATCAAATCTAAACCTGAGCTGAACTGAAGTGTAAGAACAAACTGAGAATAAGAAGCAACTGAAATAAATACTCACCCTCAGAAGAACCCCAGAGGATGACAGCGATGAGCATCATGATGTTTGGAAGAAAGATTAGACAAATCTGAAGACATGAGACTAGAGAAAAAAGAAAAAAATAACAGCATTTGACTCCTAACTAAATTATTGCATTATGATGTAAATATTACTGACATACCTATCCACTCATTTTGTAATGTGCAGTAGATGAGAAGCCAAAGAATCAGTGCAGATCCAGATGCAATAATACAAAGAGCCAAGATCATTGTGTGTAAAACAGAGAAACCTGTAAAACCACATACATCAGTTACTGAACAACAAAAGTGCACACACTAGAGGTTCTTCTAAGGCCCTTTTGGTAAATCGGATCACAAGTAGATGAGGGAGACATTCCCATTTACACCTGGTATCTATATTTGTCCACTTTCAACCACTTCTGTCCTGATTTCTTCAAGGAGAGGATCTATGGGTGGGTAAATATATGTTGTTGTTTTTTTTCCATTTCTTTCAATCTAATGGACAAAATAAGCTGGTGCAATTTACATATTGCACCCGGATATGACAGAAAAACACGGAGAGCAGCAGCTTTTGTTTCTGCTCTGACAGCTGTGAAAGTGTATAAATTAAAGGGTTAGTTCACCCAAAAATGAACATTCTGTCATTTATTACTCACCCTCATGCCGTTCCACACCCGTAAGACCTTCGTTAATCTTTCAGAACACAAATTAAGATATTTTAGTTGAATCCGATGGCTCCGTGATAGGGAGCAATGACATTTCCTCTCTCAAGATCCATAATATTAATATTATAAAGCAACGAGAATATTTTTGGAGCACCCAAAAAAAACAAATACGACTTATTTAGTGATGGCCGATTTCAAAACACTGCTTCAGAAAGCATCGGAGCATTATGAATTAGCGTGTCGAATCATGAATCGGATCGCGGGTCAAACCGCCAAACTGCTGAAATCACGTGACTTTGGCGCTCCGAACTGCAGAGTCAACACACTGATTCATCTGTGCTCCGAAGCTTCCTAAAGCAGTGTTTTGAAATCGGCCATCACTAAATAAGTCGTTATTTGTTTTTTTGGCACACCAAAATATTCTCATCACTTTATAATATTAATATTGAACCACTGTACTCACATGAATGATTTAAATATGTTTAGTACCTTTATGGATCTCTTGAGAGAGAAAATGACATTGCTCCCTATGAGGCCTCACGGAGCCATCGGGATTCAACTAAAATATCTTAATTTGTGTTCTGAAGATTAACAAAGGTCTTATGGGTGGACGGAATCAGGGAAGTAATACATTTTGGGTGAACTAACCCTTTAAGTAAATTATTATAATATTTTAAAGGAAATATGCAAATACTAAGGGTAACTGTGTGTTATGCAATTTTGTTATAGTACATGTGCATTATTATATTTTAAGAAATTATTTTTACCCAAAATGGAAATTCTGTCATCATTTGCTCATTGAAATTTGAAGATGTTTGACTATTTCATACAGCTAATTAGTGACCATGACTTGTCACAGTTGAATTATTTTATAAAAGCAGCCATCATAACAAGGGGGTTGGGGGCCTGTCAAGTTATGCTCATCAATAGCACGATGAAGGACATATACTCAAATAGGTTTTATTTAATTACTCATATATGATCATATATGTTAAAGGGTTAGTTCACCCAAAAATTAAAATTATGTCATTAATGACTCACCCTCATGTCGTTCCAAACCCGTAAGACCTCCGTTCATCTTCGGAACACAGTTTAAGATATTTTAGATTTAGTCCGAGAGCTTTCTGTCCCTCCATTGAAAGTGTATGTACGGTAGACTGTCCATGTCCCGAAAGGTAATAAAAACATCGTCAAAGTAGTCCATGTGAAATCAGTGGGTTAGTTAGAAGTTTTTTTGAAGCATCTAAAACATTTGATCCAAAAATAACAAAAAATACGAAATTTATTCAGCACTGTTCTTCTCTTCCGGGTCTGTGTATATCCACAGAGACGCTGCTTCTTCTTCTACGGCGGTTGGCATCCAGCTTATTGGTGCATTACCGCCCCCTTCTGCTCCGGACTGTGACGCGATTAGGACATCCGCGACATGCACACCTACACACCATTTAAAAAAATATAGCAATACCAAAATACAAACACATGTTAGAATAGCTTGAATACAGCGTGTGCGCTCCACTCAGACTGTAACCAAGCTCGGGCGAACTAGATAACACGTCATCAGCGTCACTGCGGAGTCGTGAACCACACTCCGGAACAGAAGGGGGCGGTAATGCACCAATAAGCTGGATGCCAACCGCCGTAGAAAAAGAAGAAGCAGCGTCACTGTGGATTACAAGACCCGAAGAGAAGACAATGCTGAATGAAGTCCGTATTTTTTGTTATTTTTGGACCAAAATGTATTTTAGATGCTTCAAAAACTTCTAACTAACCCACTGATGTAGTGCTGTAGTACTCGAGTCGGACTTGGACTCGAGACGTTTTTCTGTTGTCTCGGACTCGTTGGTATTTGCACTCGGACTTGTCTCGGACTTGCAGTGCGTTCCAAACGGGATATATCGCACTTCGGAGTGAAAATAATCATGGCCGCCATATTGAAGGGTCGTTCCAAACCGAAGTGCTCAAAACTAGCCACTTAAAAGGGCCCTTCGGAATTAAGGATTTCGAAGGGAACAACTGATGGACACTTCGGGCCCCCTGATCCTTTGCACAGGGAAGTTTGACGTCACAGAATGGGTACAGGAGGCTCAGAGTTCGATTAACTATAAAGGTATGTATAATATTTTTTCTGTACTACTGTAGCCTAATATTATGAGTTAGATTTGGACATTATTATGGTCAAAACGACTTTCTACTTAAACAAAAAATACTTTACAGCTCCCTTTATCAGTCCATTCAAATGTTTAAAATACATAAATACAATATAGCCTACATGCGTAAACCTAAAATAAATAAATAAATAAATAAACTAACGTTAAATAAAGGGCGCAGCTTGCACAATATACTTTTTTTTTTTTTTTTTTTTTTTTTTACGAACTTTATATGAACTGCACAGGACAATAGGTACAGAGAACACTACAAATACTGTGCAACCTGCACAACAAAAAATGACATGTACAGACCAGAGGATAATAACATATTAATATAATATATAGAAGGGGAAAATTAAAATTTAATCAGTTCCTTCAGGAGATGAAATGTTCTTTTAGCCTTCATTTTTGCATGTTTTCTATTGTTTGTAATATGATTTAAAGTCCAGATGAATACATTAAGCAAGTGTGAATTAGACCATTTACATTTGTGAATATGGTATTTACCGAAGATAAACAGTTGAATACAAAAATTACATTTTTGGACAAACCACATAAATCAAAGTATAACATGACATCAAAAATATTGATTCTGATGTTTACATTCAATTTTGTGATTATAAATTCTTCCAAATCAGACCAAAATTTTTTTGTGTACACACAGTGATAAAATAAATGAAAAATAGTCTCCCTATTTGATTGGCAAAAGACACAGGACTCTTCTATGTTTATTTTAAATCTCCTTAGCGTATCTTTAACAGGATAAATTTGATGTAAAATTTTAAATGAAACTTCTTTTATTTTATTATTAATACAGTATTTATAAATAGTAGTATTAGCCTTTTCCCAATTTAAATCACCCATGGTTGAATACCAAAAAAACTTTGCAGCAGGTGGAACTGAACACGAAATTTGATTTCTAATATATTTATTGGTGTATTCTTTCTTTGTAATGTCTGTATCTCCAATAAAAATTCTATTAAATTCAGCACTAATATCTGTGAATGATATGTGTTTTAGAATTTGAAGTGAACCTGTAGGGATTGCATCAAATACAATTGCGTATTCTTTTGGTGTCACTGGGAAGTTAAAGTTCTGAAGAAATTCTGAATATGACATGAGAAAACCATCTTTGTTCAGTAACTGTCCTACCAACAGAATTCCTCTATCAAACCATGGTTGACAAAACAGAGACTTCTTTTTATAAAGGATTTCTTTGTTATTCCAGATAAAGTATCTATGTGGACTAAAGTTATGTTTATAGATCAATATCCAAGATAGAAGGGCTTGTTTATGGAAGTCAGCTAATTTCAAGGGAATTTTATCAATAGAAAAATTACATTTCAGTAGAAAATGTATGCCACCAAGAGTATTGAACAAATATGATGGAAAAGCATTCCAGATGCTGTCAGGACTTTTCAAAAATTCTATAATCCATTTTATTTTAAAAGTATTATTTATAGTATGAAAATCCAGCACTTCCAGACCACCTTGGTCTCTACATCCTGTGATAACATCTTTTTTGAGATAATGGGGTTTTTTCCTCCAGATATAATCATACAGTATTTTATCCAATTCTTTGATTGTATTTTTTGGGATATCCAGCGATAAGGCAACATATACAGAGCGTGATATACCTTCTGCCTTTGATATTAAGACCCTGCCAAATAAAGACAAGTCTCTCATTAACCATGAATTTAGTTTAGATTGTATTTTTTTAACAATTGGATCAAAATTTAACTTATGACGTTCTTCTTTATTTTTACAAATTACAATTCCAAGATATGTCACTTTTTCATTAATTGGTATTCCATCAAAACTGGCCAGATTGCAATTTTTCAGGGGGAACAAAACTGATTTATTAATGTTCATTACCAACCCTGATACATCACTAAATGTTTTGATACTATTTACTGCAGTCCCAATTTGGTTTCGGTCACTCAAAAAGATGGCTGTGTCATCTGCAAGTTGGCAAATTTTAAACTTTTTACCAACAGCATTAATTCCTGAAAAGGGAGACATTTTTATGTGTGTAGCCATTGTCTGAGCAACTAAGAGAAACAAAAATGGAGACACCGGGCAGCCTTGTCTAATACCACGTGATATACTAAATCTTTCTGATGTGCCTGTTTTCAGTTTAATAGAACTAGAACACCCATTATATAAGGTTTGAATTGCCTTATGAAAATAGTTACCAAAACCAAAAAAGGAAATAGATTTTAATATAAAGTTATGCTCGATGGTGTCGAAGGCTTTATAAAAGTCAATGAATAGTATGAAGCTATCATTCGGAAGAAGGTCACTGTAATCTATCATGTCTAAAATTAAACGTATGTTATTGCTTATGTGTCTTTTGGGCATAAAGCCAGATTGTTCTTCATCTATAATTTGGTTCAGGCTATGTTTAAGTCTTCTGGCAAAAATTAAAGCAAATAACTTTGCATCATTGTTAAGTAAACTAATGGGTCTCCAGTTTTCAATGTGTAATTTATTCTTATTTGGTTTGGGAATTAAAGTAATCACACCCTGTTTCATAGTCGGAGGAAGTTCACCTTTTTCAATGGCTTCTTCAAACACAGATAGCAGGAAAGGAGAGAGTTTGTCATTAAATACTTTATAAAATTCTCCTGTTAAGCCATCATTCCCGGGTGTTTTATTGTCTTTTAAAAGTTTAACACATTCCACCAGTTCAGGTAAGGAAATTCTTCCATCACAAATCTCTCTAAATTCTTCATTTATTTTCTTAGCATTTGTGGAGATGTTATTTAAAAAAGAATCTATGCCAGAACCAGTGGAAGCGGATGAGTATAAGTCCTGATAAAAGCTAGCAACATGTTTTGAGATTATTTTATGATTATTGGTAATACTTCCATTGACTGACAAATTAGTTATTGTATTATATTCAGCATTTCTCCTTTCTAATCCAAAAAAGTACTTTGTATTTTTCTCTCCTTTTTCAATCCATTTACATCTGGATCTAACAAAGGCGCCTTTAGTTTTTTCTATGTATATGTCGTCTAGTTTACTTTGTAATAAAATCAGATTTTCTTTCTCATGTTCACTAAGATTACCGTTAGATTTTATTTGTAAATTTAATATTGCTTTAATGACTTGTGATTCATTTTCTCTTCTTTGCTTTGCTAAATACTTCCCTTTTTTAATAGCCATTTTGCGAATTTCAAATTTTGTTAGTTCCCAATTTTGTCCATAGTTACCAGAATTACAAGCTTGTTTCCAAAATTTTTCAATGATCCTACTAATTTCTAGTTTAAAATCTAAGTTGTTAAGTAATGAATTATTAAGTTTCCAGTAACTGGAAGTATTATTCTGAGAAAAACAATTGCTCAAGTAAATTTTAATAAGTATAAGTTTATGGTCAGTTAATATGGCTGGTTCTATCATCACATCTTTGACCTTATCTTCAAGGTCATTGGAGATGAGCCAAAAATCTATGCGTGACTGCAAAGACAGACTTCTATTGCTCCAAGTATACATTCTCTGCAATTTGTTCCTTTCACGCCAAATATCCATAAGTCCAAGACGCAAACATGTATTTTTAAGTTCACAATTTATGTTTGCAGGTTTTGGAGGCCATCTATCCAAGTTATCATCAAATACTGTATTAAAATCACCTCCCCATAAAACCTTAGCTTCTGAAAATTTCAAATTAAGTTGACAAATTCTTGCCTCCACATTTTTAAAGAGAGTCTGATTTCTAATTTTGTCGTTGGTGGCATAAATATTAACCATTATGAATTGTTTCTGCTCCAATTCACATACTAAAATAATTAATCTTCCTGAAACGTCTTTTTCACTATGTAGAATTTGACCCTTAAAGTTTCCTTTTAAAATAGCCACGCCTGCTGATCGATTATTTCCATTCGAAAACCATATTTCACTCCCCCATTGGTTCTTCCAAAAAGATTCATCTTCTGCACATGCATGAGTTTCTTGAGTAAAATAAAAGTCTGCATTTTTAGCTCTGCAGTACAAAAAAAAAGCTTTCCTTCTAAGTAAATCTCTTAAACCTCTGGCATTGACAGAACAAACATAAAGAGACATCAAGAAAGAAAAAAAGACAAAAGTACTAGTTTAACTTTAGTGTTTTCTATAGGCAACAGGTTTCTTGCATAACTTAATGGAACTTTTGCATAAACCATCCTCTTTTCACATTTGGGTTAAATAAACCTATTACACTTTGGAATTATTTATCAAACTCTAAAGTCCCCATAAAACTTTCCGTTATCACGATAAAAGGATAAAGCTGAAAAACTTTATGAACAAAATGTAAACATTTTCAGAACTAACTACCTGTTATACAGTACATCTAGGTTGGGCGTATTTCTCTGCCATCGATGAACGCTCTCGCCCCGCTGAAATAAGCAGCTTTGCCTTCTTTTCTGGCTTGGTCCACCGCGGGCCACAGTCGACTCCTTGCTTCCTTGTCTGCGGCTGTGAGATCTTCCTTGAAGCGTAATCCTTGAGTTTGCAGAAAGGGACTCTGCCTGGCGTGTTTCCAAATGAGATCCCTCGCCGTTCTTGAAGTAAATCTGATGATGATCGGCCGTGGATTCCCCCGCTGATCCTCCCCGGCTCTGAGTCGGCCGAGTCGGTGTACGATGTCCACCGCCGCCGTCACTTCGTTCCTCTGCTCCTCTGGGACCACAGCTCTGCAGACCTCCTTCACTCTCTCTTTCACCTTTTCCAAGAGTTTTCAGCCACCCCATGAAGTCGCAGGCACCACCTGCGGCTGTATCGTTCCTGGTCGTTCATCCGCTGTTCCAGCTCAGCAGCTTTTTTCTTCAGTTCTATATTTTCTTTTTTTAGACTTTCGTTTTCTTTTTTCAGACCCATAACATCAGAATGAATTGAGTTTAAACTTTCACAGATGCTCTCAATTTCTTTGGAGTTGTTCTTTATCATTATTTCCAGGTGGTCTGCTCGGCTGTTGATTTTTTCTGAAAGAATCTGTATAATGTTGTTCTGGACTTCCATTAAGCTTGGCTCTGAAGCCGCGGCTGGTTCAACATTCTTTGTTTTTTTTGGTGCAGGTGTCTTACTTGGTGTACTAGGAGAAGATTCACATCTTCCTCCAGCTTTACAGGCGTATGAATGAGTGTCCTCAATTTTTCGCTTTTCTTTAGGGTGGTCCACTTCCATCCCTTCCAGCGCGGACATCTGCTTTCTGATTGACATTTTGCTAGCAGACCTTTTGCAAGCTAACTTTTCAGAATTGTTCAACGACAGCGATAAAGTTCTGTTTGTATGTTCAAATCGTTTTTCTCAGTTCTTGTAACGAATTC
>JAOTNS010001163.1:0-13373 GCA_028476615.1 Culter alburnus | reverse complement strand
ATATGCTACTGCCCA
This sequence comes from Culter alburnus, assembly GCA_028476615.1. Classification (NCBI taxonomy): domain Eukaryota; kingdom Metazoa; phylum Chordata; class Actinopteri; order Cypriniformes; family Xenocyprididae; genus Culter; species Culter alburnus. The sequence goes on along the minus strand of JAOTNS010001163.1, from coordinate 13,358 downwards.
AATTACCCACAAAACCCCTCTGTTCTTCAACGCGTTTACGCTACAGTTCAGGAAGCCAATGATGACTCTCAGGTCATCACATCTGCTGGAGGATCTGAATTACGCAGTGGTGAATTCCACAAGGAATCGGACAGTGTCAGTATCAGGAATATATCAGGATTACAGTGAATATGCTGCTGTCATAAATCACTGCTTGATGAGCCAAAGCAGAGATATAATGACTGTTTATCACTGGAGAGATTTCAGTGACTGTGGCGATGAGGTCGTTGTACATCACAGAGTGGGATGGCTGACTCTGACACGAGATTTCATGGGTCAGGGACATAGTAAAAAGTTACCATGAAAATAAAAGTCACACAATCCAGAATCCACCAAAAACATACTACTTCATTAAAGAGAAAACAACAAATGATATGTATGACATACAAGTGGAGTGAGTGTAAAAAGCAGCAAAAAGTAATTCTTGAAAAAATCTTTGAGCACAGTAATTTTATAAAATCTAAAAAAAATGTAAATACAAAATTACAATTTTTTGCATTCTTATAAAATACATTCATGATTTTATATATGAATGTAAAAAAATATATATAAACAAATAATATAATAATAAAAGACCTTTATTTTGAATGTATTGTGCAGCTTTTTAATGAGGCAATAAAATATGATAGATACAACAGATCAAGACAGGTTTTTTTTTTTTTTTTTTTTTTTTTTTGCATGTTTTAGATAGGACAGTATTCAGAAAGGAAGCGAAGTGGGAGAAAGAGGGGGGGAAGAGGATCGGGAAAGGACCGCGAGCCGGGACTCAAACTCGGGTCACCCGAAGCACATCATGCTATATATCAGCGCACTGTCCACGAGGCCATCAGCTCCGACACAAAACAGGCTTTAATAATCTTTAAGTTCTCAAAGCAACATGGAGGTTGAAAAGTTCACGGCACAAAGAGAAAAGATGTTGAGCACCGAAATCCTAGTGTATATCTATCCAGCAGTTTATCAATAATTTGTTTCTTCACAGTTTTAAATCCCAGTTATTGTGTGTCTGATGCCAATTCAGTCCTTGTGTGATCTAACAGACACCCGGTAGCAACACAACATCGTTTAAAAAAATCAATAAACTCCAGCAAAATAAAGTAATTTTATGCAAATCTACAGATCAAGTATCATAATGGGAATAGTCTATCATACTGGAGAGAGTTTTACCATGCTGACGGTCGTATCCAAACGCTGCGCGCTGTTTGAATGCTGAATGGAGAATGACTGACAGCTGCAGCGGAGGAAAGATGAGTTTCTGTGAACTTTAATTTAAGTAAATATTCATCTGTCCCTCACACAGCACCTGTGCCACGAGGGGCCGCCACCTCAGTCCAGGCCTGCTACAGAGGGCAAAGGGGGGAAAGAATTTGTGATAATTTGTGAATATTTGTAAATATTCGTGGCTTAAACAGCTGGAAAATTGACTGTACTGCACTTCTGTGGATGTTTTGTCCAGGCAGGGTTATTATAGAAACCGTGACGGCAGAAAATTCTTTTTGTTTTCATTATTTTACAAGCAATGTTTTGTTTTTATTGTGTGTACAAAATAATAGTTCACCCTTCACAGATTCGAATCGTGTTACTCTTAGGTTGTTACTATTTTAAGTTTGTTTCCGCTTTTATAAGAAAATTCCAATGCTATCTCACGACCAATTCGTACGTATTTTACGAGGTGGCTAAATCGTATGATTGTGTACGACCTCACTTGTATGAATTTATACAATTTCTCTAAACCCCAGTGACAGGTTTAGGGGCGGGGTTAGGGGTAGGTCATTTGTACTAATTCATACGAATTTGGCAAGTCATAAAATATGTATGAATTAGCAAAAAATGTATGAATTTGTATGGAGTGAGGTTGTATGAATTAGTATGAATTAGCCACCTCGTAAAATACGTACGAATTGGTCGTGAGATCGGGTTGGAAAATTCAAGTGATCGCGCCGGCGCCTCACACGCACAACACCTATCAGTTCTTGTAACTTGACATCGCAGCCTGTTCATTGTCAAAATAAAATACAGTCCACCAAATATATAAAAATATCTGTGTACAATCTGTGCCATTCACTGTGCCAAGCATATTTTTGCACATGTGTAGTTTGATGTTGAATTCGACCCTAAATCATTATTTCAGCATCCAGCTAGGTAGATCCTCAATTACCCCATCAAATTCACCAGAAATCTTGGAGTAATCCTTGATGAACAACTGACCTTCAAAGACCACATTGCAAAGACCGCTCGGCCATGCAGATTTGCACTATTCAACATCAGGAAAATCAGGCCCTTTCTAACAGAACATGCAACACAACTTCTGGTCCAGGCCCCTGGTCATTTCTAGGCTTGATTACTGCAATGCTCTTCTGGCTGGACTGCCATCATGCACAATCAAGCCTCTACAAATGATTCAGAATGCTGAGGCAGCATGTCTCGTCTTTAACGAGCCCAAAAGAGCCCACGTCACGCCTCTCTTCATCTCTCTGCACTGGCTACCACTTGCTGCTCGCATCAAATTCAAGACGTTGATGCTTGCTTAAAGATCTACCACAGGCTCAGCACCCTCCTACTTCCACTCACTCTTATGAGTCTACACTCCTACCAGAAGCCTACGCTCATTAAAGGAGCGAAGACTCGTGGTACCATCACAGAGAAGCACGAAATCACTCTCCAGAACATTCTCGTTCACTGTTCCTTGCTGGTGGAACGATCTTCCTGCTTTCATTCGGAATGCAGAATCCCTGGCAATATTCAAAAGACAGCTGAAAACTCATCTCTTTCATGAGCACTTAACCTCATCTTAAAAAAAAAAAAAACCTTTTATTCCTATCCTTTCACTTCCTCTAATCCCTCTCAGTTGTAGCTTATGATACTCTGAGCACTGCCTAAAACTTGTTTTGGGAGCACTTCTTGTGTCTATTTGCCTCGTCATGACGACTCGCTTGTTGTATTCCTCACTTGTAAGTCGCTTTGGATAAAAGCGTCTGCCAAATGAATAAATGTAAATGTAAATGCATGTATGAAAAAAGTTACCTGAGAGATAGTTAAAGAGAGAGTGAAAGAGAAAGAGAGAGAGGGCCAGAGAGTGGCCAAGAAATGCCAAGAATAAAAGAGAAGTCCAGAAAAAGAGCAGAGAATAAAAGAGACAGAGCAACAGTTACAATCTTCTTTTATCCCTTCCTTGACCATGTGACTGAAACCTAATTGTGAGATATTCAAACTGACCAATCAGAAGATTAAAACTTCCCCCACTGTACTAAAGGTGTGACCATTTGTAGACCCCCCCCCAATGTACATACATTTTGGCCTATAGGGCTTGATAACTATCAACACCTTTGTGTCTTCCAAATGGCCCTTGTAGCAAGAGAGAGGGGGTTGAAACAGTAAAGCAAATGTCTTTGTTCATTTTAAAATATGTTTGACAATTTTTAAATCTTACAGGATATATAAGCCCCGAGAACACCCACAATATTACATTATTTCTGAATGTAATAAAATGCGACTGCTATAGATTTGCATGTTTTGTTTTATTTTTTCTCTCAAAATCTCACAATATGTCTAGCGTGTTTGTAATCATGCACCAAACTATATTAATCTGTTATTGTCAGTTAATGGTTATATATTAGGTCTAGTATTCCTATGCTTGGCTTGATTGCATGTAAATGGTTGTATATGAGTCGCGTCAATTTATAAAGAAAAAAAACAAAATGTAAACCACTATAGACTACAGCAATATATGCTGATGATAGCACTGTGATTTTAAGAAATGAAAATGATGTTCAGTTTTTAACGGATATTTTAGAGAGTTATGGGAAAACTTTAACTGCCAGTAAATTAGGAGAAAAGTGATGCACTGTGGTGTGGTTTAGATTCTAGAAAGTCCATGACAAAGAGTTTATTTGTCTGGAGTGACACCTATCTATCGCTCAATGTTTAAAGCCTGGAACATTTTAAGTAAATCAAGATATCTTGAGGATGTGTGAGGCCTTTAGATGAAAGAAGAACACTTTTTGTGGAAATTTTGAAGTCAGCGTCAATGAGGATTACTTTAAGGAATGCTGGAATTACAAAGATTGGACATTTAAAAAAACAAATGAATGGATGTCTGCTGAGATACTGGCTGACAAGCTGAGTGTGAGATCAATTCAGGGCAAAATGGCAATCTGGATATCACACAAAGGTAAACTAAATGCAGTCAACTGATGTAGTGTCAATATGCTTATTATCAGCTGGTTACTGCATCCTCTCTCTCTCAGAGGAAGTGGGCGTCACATTCAGCACCTCATGTTGAACATGTAACCAGGAAAGAAATACTCTTTGTGCAATGACAGTGTCCTCTTGGGTATTACAAGTTTCTACTTGTTTATTGATAGAGAAGCCCCTCTCCACCGTAGCCTGCCCATGGGAGAGGAGCAGAAGGTTTCTGATGAAAGCCCAGAGCTGTGGGTGGGGCTGACTTATATAAGGATGGAGAAACACATCCAGCCTCTTCTCGAGGGGCTTGAAAGACAGGAACTTCTCATTCCTCACCTCCAGGGACAACAATTGTGAAAATTGCTAAATGATCAGATCACCTAAAGAAAGAGTGAAAGAAAAAGCACTCACATCAAATGTACACGTGTTTCTTTTGTAAATTGTATGCCTAACGTCAGGACTTAATCTTATGTACCTGTAGCAACCCCATCTAACTGCTTGTCTTGAAGAAACCTTTTGACTAGACACTTCATCTGGCCCTGACACAATTCTGGATTTGAATACATCACAGCTGGGTTAAGACAAGTCATTTGCCTTACAGTTGGGAATTTCAAAGGGCTCTTCTCTTGAATCTTCTTCACAATTTGGACAGACCCTCCATGCATTCCTTTCTGAACTGGAGGACAGAAAGCTCCTCAGTGGATCTACTCTGCTGCTGACGTTCCTAAGGATGAATGGGGACTAAATTAAGTAAATAGCTTCCCTCCTCTTTCCTTCTATCCAGTGAGGGGCTGAGTAGACGGTCTAACAACAGGGACACCAGGAGCAGTCTGGTCACACATTATGTATTTCCTAAATACCTTTATTGCAGCCTCAGCTCCAATGCCAATATCAACAGCTCTTAGATGAACCCTGGACTGCATGTCACTAACATCAAGCCGGACCAAATGCTGAGGTGTGGCATCATTGAGAAGTTCTTGTTTGATGAATCGCCTCAGCAAACTCTATGAAAAGACAAAAATATACATATTTGAGAATACAAAATATTTTACAATACAAAATAAGCACTCTGACTTTACAATGTTTCTTTTCTTCAGTATTATTAAATGAGCCTAATTTATCTGACTATTCAAAATATTTGCATTTTCAATTCATTCAGTCTTAGCTGTAGTCTTAGCGTAACTGTGAACAAGAGGAGATTTTAAAATCACTATGACAATAAAATGAGAAGATTCACCTCACCTTCAGCAGTTCAGCCAAGTCATTACCAATGAAAGGCAGCACAGGCTCATCAGTCTGGTATCTGGTGAGGAAAGGTGTTACACTTCGACACACTGCCATGAAAAAGTGAAGCTTTGCCAGAATGAGAGGGTCTTTGGTTGCCGCCGCAATGGTATCATAGGAGGACGTCCCAGGGTTAGGAAGCTTTTTGGTGCTAACAGCCTCAACATACTTCATCATGTCTGGCCAGATGACAAGGGCCCTCTCCGCCACAGGGAGGTTCTCGACCCAGCGATGACCACAAAAAGGCAAAGCGAAGATTTTGGACTTTGTGAGATTACAGAAATCCTCCCTTCTTGCTGGCACATTGTGAAAAATTGTATGCAGAGCTCTTAGGAACTTCTCCATATGCCAGTCGGTGAATCCACATTTGACAGCATTATGGAGAGTATGCAGGCCACAACTCCCCACCACTGCCAGCTGAGCACCCCCAAAATGCTCTGCATGCTCCTGCTGCAGCATCTCAAAAAAACGCCAATTAACATTGGGTCCATCCATAGACACAGAGACCATCTTCCTCAAGTCAAGGTCACATACACACTCCTAAAAGACATGAAAAGGGACACAATTTTACCCAAACATGTAAATGAAGCATTCTGGTGCATTCTGACAAGAAAACATTTTGCTTCAAGACATTTCCTTCAAGTAAAAAAATAAACAATAAAACCATAATTAAAACAATTTGATATCATATTAATTAAGTTGGGGCCTATCAAGTACAGTACATAACAAGAAAAATCTCTCACTGTAAAGTAAACCATAAGGAACCCCAGATGGTACATCATTCTAATATTAAAGGTTAAAAATTATTTATTGTAAGCTACTTCCATTTAAATCACACATAAGGAAGTTTTTATAATAATGTTACAATACATTTTTAATGACATAATATGTTTACTTTTTAAATAATGTCTGTCATAAATAAATCAAATTTATTTTGAAGCAATATTCTCATCAGACTTTACATACTTAAATCTGCATAATTGTGATTTTTACACCAGGGCGTTATTTACTTTTATAAGGACAGTTTTTAAACCTTACTATATATATGCACTCTCTTTCCTGTCAAATTCTTACATTTGATCAAATTCAGTTTTAATAATAAGGCTGCCGATATCAATCAAATTAAGTCATTTACACTGCAAAATTGCAACTGTAATAAATAATTTTATGAGATTGATGTTTAAACAAATAATATAAAAAAACAATAATGCCTTTAAACAATAAACCAATAGGTGGCAGCAAGTGACCGTCTTAATAAATGAATCATTGAGTCATTCATTAAAACGATTTGTTCAAAATGCTGAATCATTCAATAACAAAACACAGCACTTTAGTGTTGCTTTTCTTTTGTAACTATTTTCGTCGTTGAAATAGAACAAAACGATATTGCGTCTAAATTGTAAGTGACTACATATTAGCTAGGCTACTTGTTTATTAAACTATACATTCAATGTAACATTTGCAATCGTGATATTATAGAACAGCTCACTTGGTCGTGTTATGTTACTTTACTATATCATATATTATTTATAAATAAAAAAAATCAACATTTTTAAAATTCAGAATAAAAACTTACTTTGAAATGTTTGAGCAAGTCCACCGCCGAGGTATCGTGACTGGACGTGGTCGTCCACCCAGTAGCGAATATGAAGGTCCAACTGCTTACTTTTCGTCATCTTATTGAGACTCTCGTCAAACATGATCACAAACCCGTTGGACATATTGACATGGTCAGTCAGTTCTTTCGTTATAAAGGGAGCTAATCCGAATTTAGTAATATATGCCGTTTTGTTGCTTCCACACGAGAATGTAGCTGCAACCTCGGAGTCAGGAAACATGATTTTAAAAATCTCTGTAACGTTTTCATTTGAAGTGTAAGAGTGGTGCTCAGACTGTTTTAAGGACCCACATCACCTCTGCCCGCAGAGTTGGTGTCGAGCCACAGTACGATAGAATGTTCCTTGGCTGTGGTGGCATTTCTATTGTAGAAATGTCTTCATTATTGATAGTCAGAGCTGTTTCAGTAACCGAAGAGATCCGCGGTGCACAGAACGGGCCAATAGGTGGTTGGCGCTGGCGAGCAGTGCTACACGCGGTGTGTTTGGCACCCTTCATATGGGAGTCCAGGGCCGTAACACCCATTGTCGCTAGCTTAAAAGATTTCCTGCACCAACAGCAATAGGCCTCGCGGTCATTTCCTGGCACAGGCTTGACCCAAACGTAATTCGGATTCCTTGTCCACAGCGGATTAAACCGACACTTTCCCATTTTAGCCGACAAACTAGGCTAGCTACTATCTTGTTCTGTAATTTACCTCACTTGCCTAGTAACCATAGTAACGGGTGCGCGAGCTTTCGCGCTTACTGCTATGACGTGGAGCGCGAGGTGCACTCAACATTACGCTGCATGAATTTTTAATTAGCCTACACTAGTAACAGTTCATTTTGTTACGGTATGAACTTAATCCTAGGAAAAGTTAAAAAATAAAAAAAATAAAAATAAGACCTTTGTAACGAAATCCAAGACTTTGTATACCAAATGCAAGGCTATTAAGGCCTTAATTTTAGATTATCAAATTTAAGACTTTTTCAATGCTTTTAAGACCCCGCGGGTACCCTGCAGAGGGGAAGAAAGAGTTCTTCAGTCTTGAAATCCTGCATTTCACACTTCTGTACCTCCATCCTGAGGGTAGAAGTGTGAACAGTCCGTGCTGGGGGTGAGAGGGGTCTTTGAGGATGGAAGCAGCTCTCCTGTGGACTCTGCAGTGGTAGATGCTCTGCAGAGAGGGCACTGGAGTCCTGGTGATCTTCTGCGCAGTCTTCACCACTCTCTGCAGGCGCTTGAGGTCCATGACAGTAGTGCTGCCGTACCACACAGTGATGCAGTTGGTCAGGACACTCTCGATGACGCAGCTGTAGAAGTTGCTGAGGATCTTAGGCAACATGCCAAACTTCCTCAGCCTCCTCAGAAAATACAGTGATGTGGGGTGTCCAACTGAGGTCCTCACTGATGTGGACACCCAGGTATTTAAAGTTGCTCACCCTCTCCACTTCAAGCTCCCGGATGAACAGTGGCTGATGCGTTCTCTCTTCTCCTTTCTCATGTCCACTATCATCTCCTTTGTCTTGTCCGTGTTGAGGGTGAGGTTGTTGTCTCCACACCATGACACCAGACTGGCCACCTCTCCCCTGTAGGCTGCCTCGTCCCTGTCAGCAATACGTCCTATCACTGTGGTGTCATCCGCGAGCTTCAGGATGATGTTGTCCTTCTGGGAGGTGACACAGTCGTAGGTGAACAGGGTGTAGAGGATGGGACTGAGTACACAACCCTGTGGAGTGCCAATGTTTGTGATGATACTGGCTGAAGTCCTATTACTAATCCTGACAGACTGAGGCCTGCCAGTCAGGAAGTCTAGGAGCCAGTCACAGAGGATGGGGTGCAGACCAAGTGTGGACAGTTTGTTGGTGAGTTTATGGGGGATGACCGTGTTGAAGGCGGAGCTGTAGTCGAGGGGGGTTGGTTGGTCCAGGTGTGTGTGAGCCTCCTCTCTGCAATGTAGCTGGAGGCCTCAAAGCGGGTGTAGAATGTGTTGAGGTCGTCCGGCAGGCTGTCTGTTGAGATGATGTTGTTGATGGTGGTCCTGTAGTCTGTGATGTGCTGCAGGCCTTGCCACATCCGCCCCGAGTCAGCAGTAGAGAATAGAAGCTGTCCAGCTTCTCTCTATACTGCCTCTTGGCCGCTGTAATGGCTTTTCTCAGTCCATACTTCGCAGCTTTGTACTCGGTCTCATTGCCTGATCTGAATGCAAGAGAGCGAGCACGCAGCATGTGACGTACCTGACTGTTTATCCAGGGCTTCTGGTTGGGAAACTTCCTGATTTGTATGGTGGGCATGATGTTGTCGACACAAGATCTCATTAAGAAGATTTGAATGAAAGAAATAAAGTCAGAGTGGTTTGTAATAAGTGAAGATGCTGAGATCTAGAGAGATCTGTTAGTGTTTAATGTTGTTTCTGTTATCTGAGTTTTGTGAGGTTATCATTATGCTGGAGAGTAGTGCCTGTGCTTCAGTCGGTGATAATCCAGAAACACTGATGTTCTGCTGCATGTTGCTTTATTTAAAGACAGTAACTGTGTAGTTGTTGATGCTGTGATACAGCAGTTACATTAGTTCATGCATGTGCTGTTGTTTTTTTGTCTTTTGTAAGACATTTAAGAAAAAATAGCTTTTGTTTGAACAGCCGCTTTTATTAGTCACTTTAGCTCTAATTTTCAATTACATTTTTTGACAAGGGAAGCAGGGACGTTCTGAGAACATTTCCAAATAAAATATGGTTCCCTAAACGTTCAGAGAACGTCCTGAATGTTCTGTGAAGGTCCGCCAAATAACGTCCCCCAAACCTTAAAAGAACTCCACATTGTGACCGTCTCTGAACGTACTGGGAACATTAATAGACAACGTCCTTTACACCAGTGGGGATGTTCTGAGAATGTTCTGGGAGCGTAAAATTTCTATTGGGGCTGGATCTTATTCATCATGTTGCTTAAAATCACTGAGGTTTGAAGCTGATTCTATTAAAACAGGATTAACAACTGGATTATTTTTAATTTAGAGGTTCTGTCTTTTTTAAAAAGCAAAACCACAAACTGCAGTTCGTATGATTCAGTCTATGCAGGTAAAAGTGCATCTTTGTGTAGAAAAATGCTGCTGTTCTGCACAATGAGAAACTGCACACATAGTAAAGCAATGGACAGTGTTTGTGTGTTTGACTGATTTATTCTTCAGTTCACTCTATAAATGTGACCACTCTAATATTGTATACAGTTATAGATATTTGTTCGTTCACATTCTTATTACTTACTGTTCCTGAAACTCACAGTGTCTCTGTCAGCGTCTGATGTTTCTTCATCAGTGTGAATGCAGGACCTGGAGATCTGATGCAGTTTGAAGCAGTTTTTAGTTCTCAGTGTGTGTTCATCTCGTATCACTGCAGTGTTTGGTGTTGCAGCATTAGTGCTCATTTGGACACAGTATTACAGTTTTTAATGTTAGTACAGGTGTGGTCATCTGGATGCAGTAGAACTGCAGGTTTTAGTTCTGCTGCCAGTTCTTTTACCACACTTGTACTATAGTTCACTGCAGTTTAAGGGAGGTCATCCAGCTATGTACTCTTTTATTCAGTGTGAAACCACAGGCTTTATTTCCAGAAACTCAAACAAACAGCTTGCGATTCTATTTTTTCATTCTTGTTTCTGTGCATCAGGAAATTTAATTCTGGGTAGTAAATGTGTGAATGACATCAGTAACATGTCTCTTCAGCATTAGAAAATGATGTCAAGTTCTGTTGTGTGAAAACGATCAAGAAGGTTTCTGGCCGCACACTGAATCCAGTACAGACTGAAGAAGTCTAGCAAAACATTTATTATTTTTAACATTTATTAACTGCATCATGCAAAAGTGCAAAGTGCATGTGAATTAAAAACAAGTAGTGCTTTGCACTTTTGCATGATGAAATTTATAAAATAAAAAAAAATGTGCTAGGCTCTTCAGTCTGTACTGGATTCAGTGTGCGGCCAGAAACCTTGATCGTTTTCAAGTATTCCCTTGGCTTTACACACCTGAAGTAAATGGATTCTTTGTCTATATGAAGCACAACAGTTTTTCTAGTTTTAAAGGAGTGGTTCACTGTTTTTTTTTTTTTTTTCTGGGCTTAATTGTGTTTATGGGGCGCAGTTTAACATGTTCCGCAGTTCCACTTTTTTTGAACATTTTCCAACTCCCCTAGAGTTAAACAGTTGAGTTTTGCCATTTTTGAATCCATTCAGCCGATCTCGGGGTCTGGCGGTAACACTTTTAGCATATCTTAGCATAGTTCATTGGATCTGATGAGACCGTTAGCATCTCGCTCAAAAATGACCAAAGAATTTCAATACAGGTGCTGGTCATATAATTAGAATATCATCAAAAAGTTGATTTATTTCACTAATTCCATTCAAAAAGTGAAACTTGTATATTATATTCATTCATTACACACAGACTGATATATTTCAAATGTTTATTTCTTTTAATTTTGATGATTATAACTGACAACTAAGGAAAATCCCAAATTCAGTATCTCAGAAAATTAGAATATTGTGAAAAGGTTCAATATTGAAGACACCTGGTGCCACACTCTAATCAGCTAATTCACTCAAAACACCTGCAAAGGCCTTTAAATGGTTCTCTCAGTCTAGTTCTGTAGGCTAAACAATCATGGGGAAGACTGCTGACTTGACAGTTGTCCAAAAGATGACCATTGACACCTTGCACAGGAGGGCAAGACACAAAAGGCCATTGCAAAAGAGGCTGGCTGTTCACACAGCTCTGTGTCCAGCACATTAATAGAGAGGTGAAGGGAAGGAAAAGATATGGTAAAAAAATGTGGGGGAGATTCACAAAGAGTGGACTGCAGCTGGAGTCAGTGCTTCAAGAACCACTACGCACAGACATATGCAAGACATGGGTTTCAGCTGTCGCATTCCTTGTGTCAAGCCACTCTTGAACAACAGACTGTGTCAGAAGCGTCTCGCCTGGGCTAAAGACAAAAAGGACTGGACTGCTGCTGAGTGGTCCAAAGTTATGTTCTCTGATGAAAGTAAATTTTGCATTTCCTTTGGAAATCAGGGTCCCAGAGTCTGGAGGAAGAGAGGAGAGGCACACAATCCATGTTGCTTGAGGTCCAGTGTAAAGTTTCCACAGTCAGGATGGTTTGGGATGCCATGTCATCTGATGGTGTTGGTCCACTGTTTTCTGAGGTCCAAGGTCAACGCAGCCGTATACCAGGAAGTTTTAGAGCACTTCATGCTTCCTGCTGCTGACCAACTTTATGGAGATGCAGATTTCATTTTCCAACAGGACTTGGCACCTGCACACAGTGCCAAAGCTACCAGTACCTGGTTTAAGGACCATGGTATCCCTGTTCTTAAACTCGCCTGACCTTAACCCCATAGAAAATCTATCTAAATCTATCTAAATCTATCTATCTAAAACTGAATTTGGGATTTTCCTTAGTTGTCAGTTATAATCATCAAAATTAAAATAAATAAACATTTGAAATATATCAGTCTGTGTGTAAGGAATGATATAATATACAAGTTTCACTTTTTGAATGGAATTAGTGAAATAAATCACTTTTTGATGATACTCTAATTCAGGGATGGGCAACTTCAGTCCATGGAGGGCCACTGCCTAGCAGAGTTTAGCTCAACCCTAAGCAAACACACCTGAACCAGCTAATCAAGGTCTTCAGGATTAGTAGAAAGTTATAGGCAAGTGAGTTTTTATCAGAGATGGAATAAACTCTGCAGGACACTGGCCCTCCAGGACCGGAGTTGCCCATCCCCTGCTCTAATTATATGACCAGCACCTGTACAGTACCATACCTAAAACGAAACTAAGAAATACAGTAAGGTGCAGACTGCAGGTATATGAGGCTCAAATTAGATTCTTATTCTGCAATGTGACTCAGATCTGTTTTTGTCATGACTGTGAACGACACAAAAGCGTCAAATTTGATCTTTTCGATTAGGATTTTCGGTGGGCCACTTAGCTAAGTCCAATAGAGGTCAGATGTTTTGCATTGTGACCTCAGTCTGAACAGTTATATCAGAATTAATGTGACATTTATTACGTCACTCGAGATCAACATTCCTCACAATTCTGTGCTCATGGGCTGGTCATTTCAAAGATTTTTACAATTACATTGTTCAAATAATCCTATGCTTATGACTTTTTTGAGCCTCCCCCACTTTACTCTTAAGTCACACAACGTTTTCTGCTGTCCCCGATATCCCCACCCCCTTCCCCACCCGTGG
>JAOTNS010001162.1:0-60050 GCA_028476615.1 Culter alburnus | reverse complement strand
TCACCAATACCCATTGTTCAACGACAAGCCGGTAATGTCTCCTAAGAAACATAAGTGTTCTGTTGGGGAGTAATAATGAACATAGTCGTTTCACTTACTTCCGACATCAGAGCCACTGAAAAGCAGTGGATGGATTTGATTTACGAAGGAAAGGCGACACTCAAATTACAAAATACGTTTATGTTTGCGCGAATCATTTTGAATGACGGTTTGAGAACGAGGGTCAATTCAAAGCAGGTCTTGCTTCAAAGTTAATCCTCAAGTGTGGATCGTTGCCTCTGTCGCGATCTCCACCACCCCCCCCCACCCCCCCCCCCCCCCAACGTCACATCCAGAAGCAAAGAAGTGTATTTAATGTTTTTTGCGCAAATAGTAATTTCAAGTCGATGTCAGCCAATTCAATAACAAATGCGTTAAAGTGTTGCGTCGTCGTAGATGCTGTGTATCTAATTTAACATTGTTGTATAGGTGTATTCCACACGTATATATATTTTTTAAAGATATGTATTAAAAACTGTGTATGTTTTCTGTAAAGAAAGACATCAAAATTGCGTATGTTTATACAAAGCCAGACATCGACACGAGCTGTAGAACGAGGGATAGTGGCGTGCGCAGCAACAATTACAAATGTAAATAAATTTAATACCTGTGCTATCTCCCTGCCAGAATATATTTCTGGTTCGTAGCCATCTTCTCACATTGCCACATAAGCACCTGTACGACAAGTATGTCAACATGACGCAACCGTTCCCTCGCATAAATATTTCGTTTGTACTTGCAAACGGTACTTCACAAATACATTCTGGGGCACCCAAGACCAATATTACATCTTGTAAAAAGGGCATATAGTGTTCCGTTATGTACAGTATTGTATGTTAACTATGTAGTAGTGAGATTTACGGGCCCGATGGAGTTCATTTGTGTCTGAATTAGACTAACTGTTATCTTAAAGCACTAGATAACTTATAGTATTGAAACAGACATGTGAATAGTTGGTTTAATTACACAGTCAATATTTTTGAAATGGAAGAAATTATCATTAATACATAGCTAAGCACGGTCTCACCTGGAATGTTTGAGGGATAGAGAAAGCAGATGATCCATACAATTGGGCAATGGGTCAATTCAAAATTCCCCCAAAATGCCAAGAACAAAGAAGAAAAATTGCTAAGCAACGTCAAGCAGTTTTTTTTGTTTCTTCATACAAAGTAACTAGGAGAAAGTAGATTTCCTGACACCATTTCATAGTACAACAACTATGCATGCTATTGAAGGAAGGGAAGAGCAAATGACCACTACATGGTCAGAGGATTTAATCAACTGAACTAAACTGTGTGATCAAGAAGGTTGGGAAATTTGATTCTGCTAAACAAGATCCATTAGATTTTCTGAAAAACTTGGAGGAATATTCAAATTTACCATTTACAGACAGTGATGCATGTGTTTTGTTAAGAATGTGCTTGCCTGACACTTTGTCTGGAGCCTTAACTCAGAAAGTAAGGACAGAACTGCAATAAGTCGAGAGGAAACAGGCATAACCTTGAAGTTTTAGGGTGGTTGTCAGTTAATGGGATAAAATATCTGAGGCACATGAGGAAAGGAGACACCCAGCAGCGTTTTCAGAACGATTTTGGAGGTGTTTAAAACTTTCAGTGGCATTCGGATATTACTAAGAATGATGTCAGTTTCAAGTCTGCCTTGAACAAATGTGACTCCTCCTCGTTCGCTGTGTCAATGGTTTGTGACACCATTCTCTGAGTATAATGACATTATTGCTAAAATGACACAGTTTTACAACATAATGCTAATGCAAATAGTCAAATGAAAGATGCCAATCTAGACATCCGTTGCTGCTTTGCGAAGAGAATGTTCTAGATTTTTTGATGATTTCCATCATAGAACAAGGAGAGTAAATTCAAAGGTGTTATTCTTTGCTAGCAGGTGGAAAAGCTGGTCACATTGCTAGACATTGTCAGACAATGACAGACCTCATCAAGTTTTGTCTGTCATGCATGTGGAAAGCATGGTCATTGCAAGTCCTTGTTTGGAAAAGAGAGAAGATCTTGTTTGTTATGCATGTGGAAAGCTGGTCACATCGCTAGACATTGTCAGAATGAGAGATCCTTCAAGCTTTGTCTGTCATGCATTGGAAGGATGGTCACATTACAAAGCACTGTTTGCAAAAGAAGGAAAGATCAGGAGTTGTTTGTTTTGCATGTGGAAAGACAGGACACAAGGCAAGAGAGTGTCACTTCCCACATAAAAGAAAGGTGGGCTATCACGATCTGCTTAAGCAAATAGACAATTTAGAAACCCAGTTGGCACTGTTGAAAGGAAATAGAGAAGAAGACATTCACACTTTGCCAGACACATCACTGCATGAACGACATGACTGTACTCAGTCACCAGCAGATGCTGATGTTAATTAGAATTGTTTTATGATAGTAGTACATTTTCAAAAGAATGTTTACTATCAAGGGGGGTATTCTTTATAATTTATGAAAATGTTTATTGGCATTGATATGTAAATGTAATTTATAAGAAATGTTTTAATGGCATTCATTTTAAAATGAATTTACGACATTACTGATGTTTGAGGATGAATGTCTGTGACTTTGATGGTAAATGTGAAAAGATCTTGTGGGGAAAGGGGGGGGGCACTCTTCATTTTGATTCTGTTTCAGATATATGCATTGAGATGATTGTCTGGAATGGGTAACATCTGGGAGAAAGAGATCTGGTCGTTTGAGGAACGAGAGGCGAGTTGAACCGTGGAGCCATGGACCTTCTCAGAAAAAGAACCAGTGATCCATGATCCAAACCCAGAGATTTCCAGACCTGCAAGATCCAACCCCAGGCCTAAAAGTTCTAGAAACCCTGAGAACCACCATGGGATGAATAAACTGATGGAGAACAGACTCAACAACAGTGACTGCTTCTTTAGAAGGACTTATGGTCCAGGTGGAAAAGAACAGACAATGATAAGAAACAAGAGAAGATCAAACAGCTTCAGGAGACTGTGGACAGACGTCCTTCCACCTAGATGGAAAACAAGTGGGCAAAAGAAAATACCCACAAAAATGCACAACGACAGCTCACTGCACATGACACTAGAAGAACAAATATCTGCATACTTGGATGCAGAAATGTATTATTGAATGCTGAACACACACTGGTGGATAAAGGGTGTCCACACTGAGAAAATGGACACAATACACAGACAAAATGAAAAAGCACAACACACACACACACATTATATGTCTATTGATTTTTGAATAGAGTAATAAAAACTAACAATTTGCTATTTACTGATGCCAGGAAAGATTGAAAGCCCACAGGTTTGAATGAAAACAAAACAAAAAAAAAGGACAAATTTTGGCAAACAAATGCACTTTGGAGACTTAGCTATTGCCTATTCTGTTTTCATTTGGGATGTAACCTTTAAAACAGCTGTATGTGTATGTATCTTCCTTGTTATTATGTTTTTAATGTTCAAATTGTAAATAACTCTAACTTTAGGACATTCCCACTGGCTGTGATGGTCCTTGAATGTCTTCACCCAAACCCAAGATGTTTGTATTCATTTACCAAATTTTAGAAGTTCTATTGATAATTCTGCCCAATTGGATGGAGCTGAACCAGTGTGCATGAGGTGTCCGACCCAATGACGTAAGCTTCTCTTTCTCTGTAAAACATGAGAAACTACATTTACATGAAGAGTGGTGAACTGTACAGGATAAAGTTGAGATTTGGAGTTTGGGTTCTTCCGACCCGAGAACCCAAGGTCTACTTGTACTTTGTCACTGCTACACTGCAATAACTTCTTCATGAGATCATCTAATGTCCTCATCATTTTTTCTTACAGAACCAATATATCTTCAATTTGCATTACTTACATTTACTAATACATACCATTCTGTCTGTAAAGGTAGTGCTTCTTCTGACAAATGCTCACAAAGTGGCTTCGATGGAGATCTGCCAAACCATGAGCATCAACCGGACTGGATGCTGCATTTCCTAGATTAAAGATAAGAAGAAAGAAAAATGTTTCAAACACACTCTCTACCAACAGAGATGGCAACCTTGCCAACATTGTTGGACCTCTTTCTGTCTTTGACACCAACTGGACAATGGTGGCTGCTGAGCAAAATCCTGCCCATCAATGCTCTCTGAATCCCGAAGAAGATCCTCAAGCCTTTGCATATTACAATCTTCAAAGAGAGTAAGAGAAAAATACAAACATAATAGAAATCCAGAAATCCAACATTGCAATTCCACTACCACTGACTTCTTTTGTGGCAATTCCATTGCTTTTAATACAGGGACAGTCCAGGGATAGCAGAGAAGGCAGAGGGTGAAAGGATAGTTGGAAATGGACAATCAAACCCATGACCCTTAAAGGAACATTCCACCGTTTTTAGAAATAGGGCTTATTCAACTTTTTCATACATTTAGATATGTGGGCAAATACATTTTTGTCTCAGTGCATGCATTGTTTTAGTTTGGCAGGGTCGGCGCTAGCTAGCTTAGCATAATGAATGGAATCCTATGTTGCCAGCTAGCATGTCCTGAGTAAAAGTGATCCAAAAAAAAAAAACCACCTAATTACTTAATTACTGGCCTGCGTATTCACAATGAATACAAATAGCGATGCAGAATAAGACTAGGCGATTTCCTAGGCAGATATTGACTTGGGACTATATAATGAGGAAGCACAGGCGAAGCACTGCTACTTGGGCGCAGAGATATCACGCAACAGATGAAATCCACAAATATCTCTGCGCCCAAGTAGCAGTGCTTCGCCTGTGCTTCCCATAATATATATGGTTTAGCTGGTGGAATCAACTGTCTCTTAATGGTGTCAATTAATATAAATGAAAACATGTCCCACCTTCCTACATACTTTTGGCATCATATTGCAATATATCATTTGACGCGTTGAAGAAGATTTCAGCTGATTGGCTAACCCACAAGGTGAATGGAAAGACAAACAGAAATATGGTATACTTTGATTTATTTGAACACAGCTTTTTTTTTTACAAAATCAATAATAAAGAAAAAAACAGCATGACAGCATGTTAGGGTGGAAACCATTGAAAGTGTGTAACGTACGTGGCTCCTCCTTCTCATCTAAAATAGTCACATCCGCAACCAGGATGGCTGTGCCCTAACGGGTAACTCGACAACTCATAGCAGGTATTCAACTCATATTGAACTACAGACCAATGGGTGACGTCACACATGGTTGGCACCTGGTGGGAACTGGCAGGCCGGCTCCCATGTCTCCTCCCAGATTTTTCCACTGTATCAGTAAAAAAAAAAAAAATAATATATATATAGTTTCACAGCATAAATATTTTCAAAAAATTGTACGGTTTGTATTTCATTGTTTTTATACAAACCTATACATATATAGTGCTTGATGCAATGTAACAGATAAACATCAGCCACTCTCATCGATAAAGTCATAGAAAGTTAACTAGCCAATAGCCGATATCAGTCAACAAGGATGATCTTGGCCGATACTGTTCTGCCAATATATTTGAATGTCTACTTCCTACATATAATCACACAGGGGCAATTATGCATGGTACTGAAAAGAGCAAGTGGCTAAATCCTGTAGGCAATATTTGACACTGCATTTAATCCAACCTATACCAACAGTGTAACCAACAGTGTAATTAATATACAGATGGGTCTCCAAAATTACAATATTGTGCAATATTTCAAGCAATTTTTGTTGTTTTAATCTTGATGATTACAGCTTACAGCTCATGAAAACCATAAATCATCAACTCAAAATATTAGAATAAAGAGGAATACAGAAATGTCGACCTTTTGAAAATAAATTTACAAATCTGACTTATCAAAAATTGTTAATGCATACACTCTATACTTGGTCTGGCTACTTTTGCAAATTACTGCATCAGTGTGGTGTGGTATGGAGGCCATCAGTGTATGGCATTGCTGAGGTGTTATGGAATCCCAGGTTGCTTTGATAGTGACCTTGAGGTTGTCTGTAATGTTGGGTTTGGTGTCTATCATTGTCCTCTCTATGGGGTTCAGGTGTGATGAGTTAAGCACAGCAATGCTAAGCAAACCAGTTACTAGCAGTTTTGGCACTGTGGCAGGGGCAGAGTCCTGCTGGTAAAGGAAATCAGCATGTACATAAAGCTTGTCAGCAGATGGAACCATGCTCTAAAATCTCCAGGTAGAAGGCTGCATTGACTCTGGACTTAAAACCTAGTGGACATCACAATTCTCTCACCGCTGCTTGTTGGTTGCAAAACTTTGAGACCCACCTGTACATTTAAATTTGTGTGTGCTACAATATACATTCCAACCTTACGTTCCAACCTTTATCCACCACCTATGAGATGGTTAAAAGTGGAAACAGAAAGGACATTTATGAAGGCAATATAAACCAATATAAAGCAGTACTTACCATGCAGAGCAAGGTAACCATTTCACCCTTACTTCTGCTTGCCCCTACAGAAAGACACAAACATATAATCAGGTTTTGAATATCATCATTTTTGGGGCAAGGCCACTTGGCCTTCAGTTGAACTTAAATGGACTCAAATTACCACTTGCTTAAATGGTCAGTATTTTGTGATATGTGAAATGCCAGATGAGCCACAGACAATGGAGAGATGATCAGAGCCTAATGAAAAATATATTTCTTACCTCATTTATCCTTCTTCCTGTTATGGAGTCATATTTGAAAACTTTTTGCCTACTACATTTCCGGCAACCTTAAATGACAAAAAATAAATAAATATATATATATTAATTAACCATAAATGTCAAAAAACTTGAAATGAACTTTAACAAATCTTTACCAATTTCATAAAACCTGGGGAACAACATTAACCATTGTCCTCGAACTTTGAACATCAGAAAATACAGCTAATAACTAAGAATACATATATTAAGGGCCATTCACACCAAGAATGATAACTATAAATAAAATATTGTTCTCGTTAATATGATAAACTATAACGATAACGTCATGGAGAACAATATCGTTGGGGATCACTTTTAAAGCGATTTTGAGAATGATAAAAAGCTAACAGCCAATAAGAACCCATCACATTTTAACCATTACATTTATTAACACAAGGCAAGACTTTGCTTATTGTTGGTCAGTCTGGATGCTTTTATCGTTATGGTTATAGTTATCATTCCTGGAATTAAGGGGGGGGGGGGGGAGCTACCTGGGCTGCCTATTGATGTGTGTGTGTGTGTGTGTGTGTGTGTGTATTCATCTCTCCTCAAGTGTGTATTGCTCATTGCTTTACTCCTAGAGTGTGTGTTCAGTACTGAAAGGTATGTATGCAAGGACAAACTCCTTTGTGTATCAGACTGGCCACTGAAAATGACTCACTATTAACTAATTGACTGTATTTAAATTCACCTGAAATTTAAATTTCATGAATAATGATTACAAAAAGGGGAAATTCATACATAGTGTGCTAAGACCACAGTTCACTTACACTTTCTTTTTTTTTGGGGGGGGGGGGGTTGTTCTTTCACAGGGAGAGAGACGGGGTATAAATCTAAAAGATAAAATGTCTCTTTTTCCTGGGCCTGAGGCTGGGACTCAGCCAGGCCAAGAACTGATGCTAAAGTCCTTAACTAAAAGTCCTTAATTATCCAAAAATAATTATACTGATTGGACACACACAAAACAAAATATGATAACAAAAATACATTTTGACTGGACTCCCTCTTTATGGCCACCTATCCACCTGGTCCAAACACTCTCCTCCCCCCCTTGGTCGGTCTACCTGTCTCTGCCCACGGCAAATGTAGCTTGGGGGACAAACAGAAACACTAATTTGGGAATGCCACCAACGGACATAAAATAGCCAGCCGCTCTACAGAACCTGGTCTCGGTCTTACTCCAGTAGGTATGGTTGAATCCTTTCCACTTTTAACGCGACATTACTATCTCCCCTGTAGTAATTCAAATGCTTTTTTAAGTTGTGGCTTTGAAACAGGACACCTGGAATATGGCCTTGCTTTTAACAACATGTATGTTGCACACAGCATGGCTTTCACGCATGTCCTGAGTTATTTTGCCACGTCGTCATGCACTTTCTCTAAAAATAATGCAGCGCAAGGCACTATAAGTGTGAGATGCAAGTAGGAGCATGTTATCTACTTACATAATCATGCAAGACTGTCTTTAATAGTGACTATGTGTCTGAATTCTGTGATCTGCCTTTAGCAGAGACAGAGACTTCAGTAACACGCATACTGCAGTACCTGTGTGGTACTAAAGCAAGGTTATATTTACAATGTAGCCGATTGTATATGTAAACAAATGTACATGAGCAACTGGTCAAAAGAAAGTCAAGTCATCTTCATTTATATAGCGCTTTTAACAATGTAGATTGCTTCAAAGCGGCTTTACAGTGATAAACGGATAATTTAGGTAACAGAGATTGTTTTGACTTAATAATAAAGATATTTTGGCGTTCTTGAATAAAGACCGATGGCGTTCACGGCGCATTTTATTCCATGCATGTCAAGCAAATTACAAATTAATTAAAATAATGTTACACAATGCCATCTATGACTACCTCAAATTCATTCACTGACAGATTAAACTTATTTTTGTAAAATGAGGCCCTTGCCCTATCACACAATATTAATGAAAGTGAAACAAATCATATTGCTTGATGAAATATGAGCATTTCTACTTACTGCAATATGGGCAGAGTCCACCACTCTTCCCGCATTTCTATTTTTTAGGACCCTTTCCCCCCACTTCCTGTCCAGGTCATTTTTTGGCAGCTACTTTGTTTTTTGGGAGATGGGTGCGAAACAAGAGCTGCAGGTTTTGCGCTCACCTGTGTTGGTAAAAGTATACCAAAGTGAGACATCAGATCCACAGTCACAGATAAGAATTACAAATCAAGATACAGTTTAATTTGGCTGTATACAGGAAAGAGAGGAACACATGAAGCACAATGCAATTCAGAATATGCGTCTCTAGACTGACACAGGATTATTATTATTATAATCATACAGTGAAAGTGGCAGATGTAGGAGACACCCAGGCTACTCTAATCAATGTTGCCTCTGGCGTTTGGTGCAAAACAAGCAATCAAAATTGATATCAACCAGATGCCTTACATTATCACGGTTTTGTAACACAGTACAGATATCATACAGGGTCATTTAGTAGGAGCATACTTTAGTGTCCATTTGACCTAATAATGAGAAATGTAGAACATTATAACCACATAATTTGAATATTGGACATAATGCTCTATTCCACTTTCCCTCACCTGGTTAGGTGCTTGGCAGGAGGGGCAAGGCTTGAACTTCCTTTGAGGCATTTTGAAATCTACACCACACACACACACACACACACACACACACACACACTACAGTTTTTCGCGTGTATGGCTTATGGCATAATCGATCATTTTTCATACATGTCATTGTTATATATTTCTAATTTACCTATTTTGGAAGCTACTTATATATATGAATCAGTCAATAATTTATGACAGCACTACTTATTACATTATACATATGAATTGTTTTATTTCATATTGAAAAATTGTGATACCACAATGTAGTAGTTATGAATTAATTTGTATTGTTAATTATGGATTTATTTTGGTTGTGTTATATAATTTTGCGTGGATTTTTAACAATTGGGCTGTAAAACAAACCAATCTGGCAACACACCGTTCTTCATTCTGAACATTTATAATGTTGGATAATAGTTTGGGCTAATGTAATACTGAAAATCTTACAATCCCCAATAATTGTACCTTACATGATTATATGCGACAAAAATGAACTTGAATTCAATCAGCTAACTTTGCTAGCCCACACGTGGTGCAGAAAGCTATATTTTTATCAGAAATATCATCAGAAATATCATCAGTCATCAGAAATGGCCACCTTACAAATCTAAAGTTTCTAACACAACTTCTTGTCCTGATTCAACAGTTTTTGATGTGTAATCCATCTCTATTAATTAACGTTAACCCTTTTACTTACCGAGTGTAAAATCGCAATGGACCTTGGGATCGCCCATACGTTGACGTCAGCGTTATTAATTTAGAGGATTTAATAAAACAACAACAACAAAAAAAGATTAACTGAACTCAATCGTAGCATATTATATATATTTATTAAAATCAACAAACCTCCGATAAAAACGTTATCCAGCATGCTATAATTAAAGCAGTGTCCTACCTATGACAAGAAAACTCTTAAAATGCTTACTTGCACGCGCCTTGAAGCGTTGTTAAACTCACCTTTTAATGTCATTTTACCTGCAGTTGAGCGTTGCTTTGGTCAAACTCACCTCTGAATGCCGTTTTACCTGCAGTTGATTGTTGTTAAACTCACCGCCCGCTGAATGCGGTTGTACACCGTGTGCGTTGTTAAACTCACCGCTGATGAACGCGCTAAACCTTTATGCAGAGGGCACTTTAATATCAGATTGCAAGGGTTTTTAAACATCAAAAACCAGTTGGAGGGCCAGATAAAAATGATCTGGGAGCCGCCATTTGACTCGCCCTGGCATAAATCATTTTTTGTAGCCTATTCCTTTTTTATTTTTATTTATTGTAGTGTCGACCCATAAGGCAGACAACGGGTTGCGGTGTGCTGACCCAAGACGTCAAATTTCAACGCTGTTGAGTTCTATAGAAGTCTATCGGACTACCCTGCACGTTGAAAAAATAACGCCAAAGGTATACCCAGTGCGTTAAAAAGTGACGCCAGGGTCTATTGACCATGCGTCAGACATTTGACGAGTAGGGGGTGAGACTGTGTTGCACTGCTACATACAATTTACCACAATGTAAAAGGAGACCCACCCATAGCATTCAACCTAAACTGGTCCAGGTCTGTATGTCCATTTCTCACCAAAAATCAGACCAGCCCTTAAAGTCTGTAATCGGGCCGAATGTGGCTAAATGTGCCATGTCTCAGTGCAAATCGGGCCAAATCCGCACATCCGAAGCCTAGCCAAATCTGGTAACCATTACTGGGCCAGAGCTGACTCACTTTTGGTGATCCGCTGCCAGAACACGGCCGAGTGAGCTGACACTCAGCTGCAATTGGCTCGATTGTGCTGGCTACCTGGGTAACTAGTGCATCACAGTGTCATTTTAGGACCCCAACAACAACTACAACAATGTCTGAGCTACGACACATGATGAGGTCTGTGCCACTTCCCCAGCTCCCTGCTATACCAGGAATTCTGGCCACCAAATCCCGCTTCAGTTTCAGCATCAGCCGGCAGCCCAGTGGCCAACATTCACCAGGCCGTTACAAGCCCGCCCTGCCCCGCTTCCCAAATGACTTACAACATATAAGTCCATTTTAACACCATTGCCAGGGCGTCACAAACTATTCTGGAGACTGTGGCCTGCTGGAATCAACCAATCCATTGGCTTTTGACAGCTGTGCTTATTCAACGACATCTCAATACATGTTAGGCTTTGCTCAAGGTTCAAGGTTGTTTTATTTATATAGCACATTTAAAGACAGCAAGCATGGCTGACCATAGTGCTGAACAAAACAGAAGGTGAAGAAAAAGGAAAGCACAAATCAAACCATACTTTCAAACCAGATGCTCACAATGTATTAAAAGCTAAGGGCAAAAAATTTGTTTTAAGAGAAGATTTAAAAACAGTTAGAGACTGTGCCCATCTGATATAGGCCGGGAGGCTATCTCAGATCGGCCTTTGGAGGCAGGACCAGCCTATGAAATGTATATAGGACAAGGGGTGGGGATGAGTCAAGATGCTAATGTGGGAAAATACCCCAGCTCTGCCTAATTTCCATATTCGACCCACCCACGGAATTCTCTCAGAGACACACAGAGAATGCAGACTCGTGTGTGAGACGAAAACACTTTTCCACACAAAAAAGCACTTCCGTAGATGCATATATATGGTATACATGCTTGTTATTATATATTCTTACAGTCTGAAACACTCTTTCCAACACAATTATATGCAAACACACATAAAACATGTTTTCTACCATTACAACAACATAACTGAAAGAAAAAAGTGCCAAAATACTAAATAACTGCAGTAGAAATGAAAGCTTCGGCCAGGATGACTCAAATGTTATGTCACCCATTATGTTTAAGATCTAACCAATCATTATCTAACACTTGGAGTATAAAAGATCGGTACTTACACGTTTGAGTTCGAGGGGGGTCGACTACACCCCTGCCTTCATCTTCAGGCAGGAAAAGCAGAGTCCGCAACCCTCTGGATGTGAGCTATTGATGGGGCCTACGCCAAAGAACTTTATCATACAATATTTTGCTTTCATTTGCTGGCCTGTTAATAAATAAATGTCATTGTTATGTTATCATGCCTCCCGAGTGAGCCATGAGAGGAGAGAAAGCAAGCCAGTGAATTTGAATTAGCTTTCCCTCTTCTTTTCAAATTTTTCTTTGAAGAAGAGGGCTTGTTGTGACAAATACAGTCTTCTGGAATTTCTACTAATGTCCACACCAAAATGAGACACTGCAAAGCAGTTATAGGAAGTCAGTATTGGCTGTTTTTTTTTTTTTTTTTTTTAAAGAATGGCCAATAAAAGGCTGGAGGGTACCAGAAGCCATCAGCTGATGGGTGTAAAGCCCAGTGACAGTGAAAGCCTGATTGCTATGCATTGGAGTTTATGCTGGACCAACAGACTGTCTCATCAATCAATCTAATAAAATATGATGTGTTTCAAATTATGGGAATTGTGGACGGGCTTTTATAATATTTTTATAAAATGATGATAAGGGATCAGAGATAAAATGGTTTTTGTTACAAGCAATGTAAAAGAGAAAATTGTTTTTAAAAAAAAAAACTTATTTATGTTCATGATTTGTACAATTGTCTAAATTCTTGAAAGGGATGTTTTAAAAATGTGAAATAAAAAAAGAAAAATATGACCCATGTGTTTTCCCACAACAACATTTACACAATGTTTTCTAATTGAATGTTTTTATTTTTCCACTGTAATATCAAATAAAAACATTTTGTAGTTACTTATGTTGTCATACAGTAACAGCATCATGCATACCTCAAAAATGTAGGCTTAGAGTAAAACAAAGCGTATTACATCGACACAATCAACATGCATAATACAAACTAATTTAAATCTGGATACAGTTTAAAATTTGGAAAACAGAAAATTACAACATGTACATAAACATGTACAGTATAATAACAACGGAGCTGCTCTTTACGCCTCAAACTTAATCTAAGCATTACTGTGACTCCAGATCTTTTACTAGAAAAGGTTCCGTCTCCTTCAGCAGTCTGTAGAATTTTGCTTTTACAGAAGATCCTCCAGAGTCAAGGGCTTTCAACAAGCTTCTCATTTTCTGCTGTTGTGTTTTTGAAGCTTCAATCTTTGTCCACATTTCACTAGTAATCATGTTTTCGCTCATCAAACAATCAGCAATCTCCATCACTGATGAAACTCTCTGAACAAGATCACGTCTGTGTGTGTTCACAAATTCAGTTTCTGATTGAAACAAAATATGATTTAAGTTAGTCTTCAGAAGAGTGTACAATATGGAATAAACATGTGATTGAAATGTTCAGCATTAAAATCAAACCTTGGATCCTTCTGGGTTCAGGAGGTTCTTTACTTTGTGCTATTGATAAAAAAAAAAGATTTGAGAAAATTTGTTTTGCACCTGATAAATACTGCTACAGCTACATTTTTGTTAATAGCTTGCATAGCGATTTTGAAGAAAACTTTAAAAGTGGCTTTCAAACTTTGTAACCAAGGACATAGAAATGACATTTATAGATAAACTTAAATTCTCTCCCAAACTTTCTCAAATCACTTACTCCTACACAAGCTTTTAACAACAGAATTTCATGACTACCTGTAAGAAAGATTCGCCGTCTTTTCCACACTTCCTTCCCACCTTCAGTTCTGTCCAAAATACCCAGTTTGACTTCCTCAATGTTGACATCCAGAAACACTTCAAATGTGGGATGATAGTTTGGGTCAAAATTATGAAGCTCAAACAACTCACTCTGAAAACAAGAACACCAATATGAAGACAACATTATAAGGTGGTTAGTTCTGGCTTTGAATTCTGATTGAATGAGCTACATTTAAAGGCCTTAAAGTGAAATTGTTAACAGGAGTGTGTTTGTCATTTTACACACATTTAATGTTAATGGACCAAGTTGTCACACAACCAGTAACTATCCACAGTTAGGATAATGAACTATATGGACAAATTTTTTATAATGATAATTATAATGAACACATTTAACTTTTTAATGGAATATTGATTATTGAAGGCTAGCTTTAAATGAGAGAAGGTAAAAAGTTGATTAAAATGTTGAAAAATATGGTGATCTATTGCAGCACTATATGCACACTTTCTATACATACTTTCATATAATAGAATTCATATAATTTTAGCTTCAAATAGTGATTACAAAAATATACATGTTATCAAATACACACTAAAACTGTAACGAATCGGGACACGATGTCACAGACACACCAGGCTCTGCACCCAGCCAATCACAACACACTCCTTCACCAGAGTATTAGTCACACGCACCTGACACTCATCACCAGTCCAATCAACAGCACTATAAAAGACACTCACAGTCACTCAGTCATTGTCCGGTCTCGTTAACGCATACTAACCTGAATGCTTACCTTTCGGACTACTTACCTGTCTCCAGTGTGTTTCCTAGATCCTCCGTGTTCTCCAGTTCTCCGTGAGTGTCTCTGTGTTATGTCTGCTCCAAGTCTTCTCGTCTACTTCGAATCTGGTGTGAAGATCAAGTCAAGTAACTCTGTCTTGATATATACTCTGTCTGGGAAGTTCCACTGCTACACGTATTCCTGCATTCATCGTATCTGGTGTGAAGATCAAGTCAAGTATATCTGTTTTGATAATAACTGTCCTGGCTGACAACGTCATCTGCTTACTGCTCTGGTTGTCTCAATAAACAACCATTAACAGTATCTGTGTCTCCGACCCCTCTGTACTGTAACAGAAGACCGGACCAGTACTGCTGAGCAACCACGATGAGCACTACAGATCCATTCCAGGATTTGGTCACAGCGCTTCGGCGCACTCTCACCAGTTCACCCACACCAGCACTGCCAGCGAACACTTCCGCCTTCCACCCTGCAACTCCTTCTCCGTCTGTTCTTGCCAGTCCCATGGCCAGACCAGCGCCCTTCTCTGGCTCGGCGGAGGATTGTAATGGATTCATTCTGCAATGTTCACTGGTCTTGGAGATGCAACCGCACCTGTACCCTGACGATAAAGCAAAAGTCGCTTTTATGTGATCCAACAGTTGAGCGGTAAAGCACTCCGCTGGGCAGAACCTCTGTGGACTCAAAATAATCCTGTCGTGCAATCCCTCTCCAGTTTCATGAATCATTTCAAAGAGGTTTTTGGAAAACCATCATGGGATTCCTCCATAGGTGAGAGACTGTGTAAACTGAAGCAAGGTGCTTTATCTGTGTCTGATTATGCTTTACAGTTCAGAACCCTAGCGGCTGCGAGTGGTTGGAATGAACAGGCTCTGATCTCCAGATATCGTCAGGGTCTGGATCCACGTGTGCGGTTGTATCTTGCTGCATACGAGGATTCCATCGGCCTTGAGAAGTTCATCCAGCTCTCCATAAGATTCGCCACTCGTATGCAGCTGTGCATCGAAGAGCACCAAGACCAGCAACTATTTCCATCTTTCCTCCGCCAGCCTGAATCCGTCAGTTCTCCAGAACCAGCCAGCCAAGAAATGCAGATTGAGCGATCCCGCCTTTCATCCGCTGAGTGACAGAGGAGGCTGACCCAGGGTCTCTGGTTATATTGTGGTCATCCTGGGCATTTCAGAGCTGAATGCCCCACTCGTCCTGTGCGATCTATGGTGAGTGTCATCCTTCCTGCATTAAATCATAAAAATCCACTCACTATTATCACCAACCTTACTGCTGCTGACTTTTGCATTCCAGTTAATGCCTTCATCGACTCTGGGTCAGCTGGAAATTTCATCTCCGGAGCCCTCTGTCGCCAGCTCAAGCTCAAGACCATCAGTTCGCCAAAAATCTACCAGATCCATGCATTAAATGGTCGTCCTCTACGTCAAGTACGTCACATGGTGGGACCTCTTAACCTACAGATTGGCGTTCTGCACCAAGAGGAGGTACATCTGCTGGTTCTGGAGAACTCAACATCTGACGTGATTCTAGGGCGCCCATGGTTAGAGCAGCACGACCCGAACATCTCCTGGAGGACGGGAGACATCCTGAAGTGGGGTAATCAATTTTTTCCTGGATGTTTCCCTAAAATTCCAGTTCCGAGTCCAGTTCCGAGTCTAGATCCAAGTCCAGTTTCAATGGACTGCAAGTCAAGTTCCATGTCGAGGTCCTGGTAAAGTTCCACCTCTGGCTTTAAGAAAACTTGGTCCACAGAAAATCCAAGTCTGTGTTACATCCATTGAAAGTCCAGTAGAAAAACGATCTATCGACATACCCGACTGTTACTCCCACTTCCGTGATGTCTTCTGTCCGAAGAAAGCCTCCAAGCTGCCTCCCCATCGGCCATGGGACTGTGCGATCGATCTCATACCCGGTGAGCCAGTGCCCAGAGGGAAAAATATATTCCCTGTCCATCCCGGAGGAGAAGGCCATGGAAGAATACATCACTGAGGCTCTATCACAAGGTTACATCCGCCCGTCTACTTCCCCTGCTGCATCCAGCTTCTTCTTTGTTGCCAAGAAGGACGGAGGCTTGCGGCCTTGCATTGATTACAGAGCACTAAACAAGATCACAGTCAAATTTCGCTATCCGCTGGCGCTATCCGGCGCCACTGTGTTCACCAAGTTGGACCTCCGCAGCGCATATAACCTCATCCGAATACGTGAGGGGGGCAAATGGAAGACGGCTTTTGTGACCCCTACTGGACACTATGAATATTGTGTCATGCCGTATGGACTCGTCAACGCCCCCTCCGTATTTCAGGATTTTATGCATGAGGTGCTCCGGGAGTTTCTCCACAATTTCGTGATTGTCTACATCGATGATATACTCATCTACTCCCGGAGCCAGGCCGAACATCGCCGACATCACCCGTTGCGGAGGTCCTCCAACACCTGAGGGACCACAGTCTGTTCCTAAAGGCAGAAAAATGTACTTTCCACCAGCCCTCAGTGCAGTTCTTGGGATACACCATCGACTGCAGTGGCGTCCACATGGACGAGGGGAAGGTATCTGCCATCACGGACTGGCCACTTCCCGAAACTGTAAGAGAACTGCAAAGATTCCTAGGATTTGCCAATTTCTACCACATTCATCAAGAACTACTTGCCATCAAGCTCGCCTTGGAAGAGTGGAGGCATTGGCTCGAGGGAGCTCGTCATCCTTTCCTGGTTCTGACTGATCACAAAAATGTGGAGTATCTGCGGGAAGCGAAAAGATTAAACCCACGTCAAGCAAGATGGGCCTTATTCTTCACTCGATTCAACTTCAAAATCTCCTACCATCCTGGTCCGAAAAATGTTAAAGCTGATGCTTTATCCCGTATCCACAGCCCTGAAGAAAGTGTAGAAGCTCCTGAACCCATTCTCCCAGAGAACATTATCATCAGTCCCATAGTCTGGTCAGAGGAAACTTTGCCCGAGTCCAATGCCTCCACCAACACTCCGCCCGGTTGCCCACCAGGTTTGCTCTACATTCCACGGACACAACGCATTCCCACCATCCACACCTCACACTCGTCGCTGGGCACTGGCCACTGGCCACCCAGGGTCAATGAAACCTCTCGCTGCTAAAACAGCGCTTCTGGTGGCCCAACATGGCAGCAGATGTCAGGAGGTACGTTAAGGGGTGCAGGAATGTGCCATGTCAAAGAGCCCCCGTCATCTTCCCTCTGGGAAATTACAACCTCTGCCCATTCCCAGTCCTTTCCCAGTCCGTTCCCAGTCGTCCGTGGTCACATCTAGGAGTCGATTTCATCACGGATCTCCCAGTCTCTGATGGATACACCTGCGTCATGGTTGTAGTGGACAGATTCTCCAAGTCATGCCGATTGATTCCTCTCCCAGGTCTTCCCACAGCCATGGCCACAGCAGAACTAATGTTCAATCATGTTTTCAGATACTTCGGACTACCTGAGGATATAGTATCTGACAGAGGGCCACAATTCACTTCCCATGTCTGGAAATCCTTCTTCAAACTCCTAGATGTGACCATCAGTCTCTCTTCTGGATACCATCCCCAGACAAACGCTGGCCAATTCGTTCCCAAAATTAACGGATGCTGGAGGTGCGGGTTAACTGCCACCTCAACACTATGCTTTTGACCCCTGAATTGAATAATGACTGGCACAATAGGATACTCTACCACATCCCCGTGCACACACCGCACCTTAACCACGCGGCTATTATCCAATGCCCCGGATTGTATCAGATTTTGATGGATCGAGGTTTGGTTACATCCTGAATCCACCAATGCCTGATAGGTACCCCCCTCGATACTCACAGGTATTTGGTACCACCCAGCTTGACCGGGGGCAGCCTGCGGGGCATCCGGGACCCGAACCATTGTTCCCACCTCCATTACAGGACACCTGTCCACGAAATGGCCCGGGTCCCCGCAACGCCAACAGGCCGGCCCAGACCTCCCCGCCGCTCCAGTGGAGAGAGTGGATCAGACGGCTGGCGTGGAGAGAGCGGAGACACAGGAGCCGTGTCCACCCTGGCTGGTGCCAGTCCCGCCCCCCTGGGATACCGCATGAAGGATACCAACGCGCGGATCACCCGTTGGTATCTAGCTTTACAGCCTTTTAAATTCAAGGTGGTCCACAGGCCGGGTGTTCAGATGGCTGCGGCCGATTTCCTCTCCAGCTCCTTCGGCTCCCCGGCCTGAGTCGGGCGGTGGGGGTATGTGGCAGGGGGGGCGTGGTTCAGCGGAGTCTGCAGCGGGAGAGAGAGAGAGAGGAGACGCGCGGTGTCTGAGTGGATTAGACGCAAATATTAAACACCTGTCTCTTGTTTCAGTAATTGGCGTGGAGAGAGTATTTAACGCCAGGAGAAACAGGAGCCTGCGAGAGAGAGAAGGACTACTGGCTGTTTCCCCACTCCTGGATGTCTGTCTGCTGCTGGAGTGAAGTCTGACGTTACGTTGATTGTTTTGTGCCTGTCTGCACATTGTTTTGTTACATTATTATTTTGGTGCTAATAAACAGCCAGTAGTCACCTGCCGACCCTGTCCTCTTCCCTCCTTACTTCCGAACTTTGTTACAGTTCGTAGTCAGACAGGCAATGGTAGAACAACAGCAGACAGGTATGGCAGAGAGCAGGCAGAATCGAAGTTGTGGAACAGGCAATAGGTCAGAGCAGGCAGATAACAATCATAAGTTCAAGACAGAGCAGATAATCCAAAGGGCAGGTAGCAGAGAATCGTACACGGGAAACAGACAGGATCAGTAACAGGCAGACTAACACAATGACAAACTCTCAGAATTGCAACAAGAGTATACGAGACCTCGCAAAGTATGTCAGGATGTGAGGGGCCTAAATAGTCCAGATAATGTGCTGCAGCTGGGTGTGGTGATTACTGATTGGTGGAGTGAGTGCAGGTGATTGGCAGGGAGGATTAAGGGAAATGGAGTCCGGGAATGACTGGAACTGTGACAGAAATACAGTTGATATTCAAATGTTATTTAATAAATATTGTTACCATTGGTTGCACTTCACATTCCTCTGGCTGACAACACAGACTGTATTTTTGGTTATGAGACAGACGACATTTTGAACTTGTCTCAATGTATTTTTTATCCTGGTGCCAGCGCTGGACCTTGAGGAAAGGATGGCAGGGGGAGAGACAAAACAAAAAAACGGGGTCAATTTACTTCAACATTTCTGCTACTTTCACACATCCAGTTCAACCAGGTGCTAATATATTATATATATAATATATATATATATATATATATATATAAAAAACTGTAAATTAACATCACCACAGAAAGCATAATAATATTGTCAATATACAAAAGCAGTAATAATTTATATACACAAATATGCTCAATGTGTGTTTTTATTTTATAACATTCTCAAAGCGAATAGAAAAAAAAAAAAAAAAAAAACAAGGAATTATAAATTCAGATAGCAGTACCTCTGATACTGGAACATTCCCTGGAAGCAAGTGGACATTAAGTTTTTCCTTTCAGGAGTTAGTGTTCCAAGGAAGAGCAAAACCTGGCCCCTAATGGTGATGCCAAATATCTTTTTTTCCAGACAAGGGCATAACGGCTGAGGTCTCTGATGTCAATGATCACATGAGTTTCTGTCACTTTCAGTGGCTGTATTATTTCAAAATAACCACCAATGAAATGTGCTACAGCCAAACCATCCTCATTTTCCTCTGCAAAATACATTTAAAAATTTTGCTATTTGGTAAAATAAAGGTATAGTTTTTCTAATTATACAGTGACCAATATTTTACTTAAAGTGCTTTTTATGTAAACATTAAGATCTCTCTCACTCCTTGCTAAATTTTTACATATCCTCAATAGATGCAGTTTCAAGTAATTTGATGTGCAAGATCAGTCACTGTTCCATAAATTCTCTGTTCAGGTCAACCACTGTGAAACATGAATATTTAGGATGTAGAAATAAACATACCAGAATATCTCACAATGTGGAAAGTGCAGTTGTGAGACTGAACCTGCAGAACAGTCAATGTTGTACAAGGGTCCTGCAGGCTGCATTTGATCCAAACCATTTAATACATGAGGATCCCATGAGACAATGTTATACAGCACCTCACCTTTACCCTCCATCACAAACACAAGGCTGGTCAGACTGCAATGAAACTGACCATCATGTGGACACACAAATCTGGAGGACATAATATTAAATTATACTTTATTAAAACAGTCTGCTTACATTCTTACAGTAGATACAATAAAATGTTCAATACCTGTATGTAATCTCATGTTTATCCTCACCACCTCGCTGAAGTAGTTCAGGTATAAACACTTCTGCATCTTCTGAGGACTGAAGTAAAGAGAATATTTTATCCTCCAAAATATTATGTTATTTAAAAGATTAAATGTAAACATTCTGAAAACACACTGAAAACTCAATAATAATGTGATTTCAAAAATCATTAAATGCATTACTGTATCACTGTTTTTAGTAGAATGTTTTAAAGCTTCAAAATCTATAACAAGAAAACCTTGAGAATCCTCTATGACAGCTGTTACTCACTGATTGTGCTGATGATTCAGAGTAAGACCCATAACCTGAACTCTCTTCGTCTGTCAGACAAAACACAATTCAAACACTTTAAGACCATTAAGAACAAGGGAAACCATCTAGCATTTGTCAGAAATAACTGGGGTTATTCAAAAACTTTTGCACACACAAAGTATGCTATTATTATTATTTTTTTTTATCAGATGCAAGCATTTACAGTAGACTCATGTGTTACATAAAACATTTATAAGCAATGAAAATCATATCAGATCTTATATATCACTGTTTGGAAGATTACTGCACTACAGAGAGGAAAATAAAAATGTGAATTAAACCTCAAACACAGTCACTAAGCTGATATATACAGTATATATGTTCAAAAATTGTCTATAATCACAGTGGCTGAAATAATTGATAACAAAACCATTGAATATTAAAATGAAAAACAAAACATCAATTCTATGCCTAGTCTTAAAAATGTGTTACTCAAAACTACACATTACATTGAGATATATTCTATTTTCTGGCTCCTAAAATTAACACCCCCCAAAACACCAAGAGTGAAAATGGGATTTGTTAAAATAAATAAAAAAAAATGAATAAATAAATCAAGGTAAATAAAAGTTACCTGCCAGTTGGACAACTTTATTAGGAACTGCAATATTAATTGCTTAAAACAGAACTGTAAGAACAGTCAGACTCAAATTAAATCGGTTGCACTTTATTTTACAGTATGTGCACTTACGTGTACTTAACTAAGAAAGTACTAGTTAATATAAAGTAACTACATGGGTTAAGGTTAGGTTTAGAGATATAGGGTTAGTACCTAGTTATTACCCAGTTATTGTAATTACTATAATAAGTACAAAGTATGTATATCTACTAAAGATACAAATGTTGTCATTTGTGGGTCTTGTATACAACAGTGAATGCTTTACTTTCAGATGTTTTTGTCAGTTCTCTAGATTATTTGGTTTATTCTCAGGAATATGCTTTATAATGTGTTTTTGTGAGATTCTGTAAACTCTAAAGAATACTGTCAATAATGTAGATCAACAAGCTCTCTTTGCTATTTGGTTTCAGTGTCACTGTATAAACTGACAACTCATTATCCAATTATAACACTAACTGAAGACAAATGGAGCATATTATCTCCCTAATACACAACAGTCAATAATGTGAACAAAGTATTTGGGTGTTCAGTGTTCTCAACTGATCCACCAATACTATTTTTGTTTTTTACTATTTTTGGCAATCAGAGCACAGTTCTAATTTTTAAATCGACATATGGGCATACCTGTCATCCCAAACAGGCTGTGTGGAGTCAATTTAAGTGCTGATAATCCTTCTTGTAAGTCACACAATATCGGGGGATTCTACAGGAAAACCAGTTGATTAAATGAGAACATATAAAAACTTATCACACTGAATCAACAAAAACAACAAAATATTGAATTATACTTCCTGAAAAAATAATGTGAATAAATATTATTAAAATATTAATATTAAACTATATTTCCATTTATAGAGTACACTTTCCACCTGCACACACAACGTCTGATCCTTGCTATATTTTCTCTGCTGAGACAATATCACTTTGTGTTTTGGCATTAATTTTCTAAACTCTAAAAATGCTGTCCGTACGTACAGTAGATCACCAGGCTCCTCTGTTCTATAGGAGCTCAGTGTCACTGTATAAACTCGCATTTCAAGTATACCACTACTTAAAACGTTGATCCTGGAGGGCCATTGTCCTGCAGAGTTTAGCTTCAACCCTGAAAAAAACACTCACCTGCCTGTAACTTTAATAAGCCTGAAGACCTTGATTAACTTCAGGTGTGTTTAATTAGGGTTGAAGCTAAACTCCGCAGGACAATGGCCCTTCAGGATCAACGTTCCCCGCCCATAGTCTAATTAGAAGTTAAGCAATTAATGACGAAGTCTACATGATGTAGCATCTGAATAGATCAAACACACAATTGCTCAACATCTTACAATCCTTCACCCATGAACTTCCCACTGAGCGCTATCACCATTTGCTCTTCACATCCACTTCAAAGACAGTGTTTTATCAGGAAAACACAGGTCACCAGAATCATTTGGTTTATAAAAATGGAATCTTTGCCACTAATTCATTGACAACTTCGTCTAAATGAATGAACATGCATTTCCTCAGTACATCTTGTGTATTATTACTGTTTGTATATTGTTCTTTC
Source organism: Culter alburnus (assembly GCA_028476615.1). NCBI lineage: Eukaryota > Metazoa > Chordata > Actinopteri > Cypriniformes > Xenocyprididae > Culter > Culter alburnus. The sequence goes on along the minus strand of JAOTNS010001162.1, from coordinate 36,588 downwards.
GTATGTTGTACAGTGTTATGCATGTCTGAAAGTTGGAACTATGAGATAATGTATTTCATCTGCTGCTAGCTTAAATGTGGGTGCGTTTCATAAAAAAGCCACATTTTCAACAAAAAGCTGAGAAAATCGTGATTTTGTCAAATACTTTGTCCAGATCAGATTCAAAATGATGATCAAAACATTGAGTAGATCGCTTCTATCAACACCCCCAAACCTTGTACAGTCCTATACTACTTCCTGGGCTGACATTTCATTTGGTAAAGTTAGGCAGTTTTGATTTTATATGCTGTTTAATGCTGATGATTGCATTATTTTTCATATGCATCTGCTTACACAATCACTTGTTTCGTCTTCTTCTTCGTCTGTGCTTTGATTCTGTACTCTTTCAGAAGATGCATAATAGCGCTCCCTACTGTATAACAGTGAAAATATGGATTAAAAATTCCAGCAGGGAACCATTTAACGGCAGGGAAAAATAGTTAAAATGCCTCTCACTTATGTGAGACATTATTATGCTAGAAGTGTTTCCCAACCCTGTTAATAAAGGCACACAGTCACCAGCAATAAATATTTTTGGATGCCTCTCTGACCCACCGATTGTCACATCCACACCTGTTCCAAACTCCGTTTCCCAATATCCTCCCTGCTCCACACCTGTTTGCACTTCCCTCATCATACTTCCCGCCATTCCTGGATGCCCTGCACCTGGTCCTCATCATTAGCACTCCCTTTAATTTGGACTCACTCCGTGCACTCCCTGTCCATTCTTGTTGTTGTCTTTATGGTGTAATACTTTTGTTTGCTGTTCTGTTACTTGGAATAATAAATACCTGCATTTGTAGAAGTCCGTTTCTGCCTGATCCCTGCTGCAGCAACCACTATTGTAACAGAAGAACGGACCAAACCGCTGGACTTCTACAAAAAGCTATGGGCATTTTCCTTGTCCCTGTGCCCGAAAAGAACTGCCAGTGCCTGCCTCCCAGCACGGAGCTCACTTCAGTGGTGGATCGTCTTTGAGGATATCGGCTTGTGGTATGTGGAGGAATTTTCTGAGCTTGCTTACTTGGTGAACTGGCCAGATGCTCCACTTAATGCTTGTTTTCTAGCGGGTCTGGACAAGGGCACAATTTGCTTTAGTGAACCTGCATGTTTTTTCCCCTAGTTGAGACTATTAAGCTGATTCTCTTTCTGAATGGTTCTGATTTTGAAGTTGAAGAGGTTCAAAAAGAATCGTGTTTTCCTCATCCAGTCCCCGCAGAAATACAAGCGGCCTGGCCAGTTCGCCAATCGCCAGTTTCCCCCACATACCCCTCCAGTGGGTATTCCCCTGGTGTCCTGCCTGACAAAAAGCCCAAGCCACCCAAAGAGAAGTCCACCACTAGGCCCAGACGGCCGAAAAATAAGGCCGCCAAGCAGCCCCAGTCTCCAGCGAATTCTGCCGCCGAGTAGCCCCAGTCTCCAGCGAATTCTGCCGCCGAGCAGCCCAAGTTTCCAGCGAATTCTGCCTCCGAGCAGCCCAAGTTTCCAGAGAATTCTGCTTCCAAGCAGCCCAAGTCCCCAGTTTGTGAAGAGAATGGCTGGCTTATAGATATTTGGACAGAGCCAGTAGCTCCAATCGCTGCCGAGCCTGCTCCAGCCCCCGCCGAGCCTGCTCCAGCCACCCACAAGCCCACTCCAGCCGCCTACAAGCTTGCTCCAGCCACCCACAAGCCCGCTCCAGCCGCTCCAGCCCCCCACAAGCAACCCGTGGGTACCCGTGGGTGGGCAACATGTGGGCGTTACACATGACGGTGGGGCTCAGGATCCACCAGGGCCGCCCACTACCTCTGACCCGCCATGGCCACCCACGGACCCTGACCCGCCACGGTCGCCCACGTCTCCTGACCCGCCACGGCTGCCCCACTACCCTGCCACGGCCCCTGACCCGCCACGGCTGCCCACTACCTCTGACCCGCAACCGCGCCGCCAACGGCCCCTGACCCGCCACTGTCGACCATGGCTCCCTGACCCGCCACGATCGCCCGGGACTCTTGACCAACCATGGCCACCCGCGGCCCCTGACCCGCCACGGCCGACCCGGCCTCCGACCCGCCGTGACGGCCCGAACTCCTAGACCAGCCCTGGAGACCTCCACACCCATCTGCACCTCCCCCCACACCTACGTGAAGGTCTCCAGGGCGCCCACCCCCTCTCCTCCATTGTTACACTTACATTTTATCTATCTTAATCTTCTTTTTTACGATTTCTATTCTTTTTTCCATCTATTTGTGTGTGTATATATATTACACATTATATATAATATATATATATATATATAATATATTAAATTCCTTGCTATGGGCACTTTACTGACGAAACTGTGACTTCACAAAGCACTTACTCTTGTACTCATGTTGATTTGATTGCTTCTACTATTCTCATTTATAAATCGCTTTGGAGAAAAGTGTCTGCTATATGACTAAACGTAAATGTAAAAATGTAAAATGTATTTAAAGTCTAGAGTGAACAAGAACGGTGCTAAAACAGTCCCCTGTGGTGCCCCAACGCTGCTCAACACTGTCTCAGATACACAGTTCCCCAGCCTGACAAACTGAGGCCATCCTGTCAGATAGTCAGTTATCCAGGTAGTAAGGGAAGGATCTACCCCCTATGCACTCAAGTTTATCGCTCAGCATGGCTGGCCTGATGGTATGAAATGCACTTGAAAAGTAGAAAAACAGCATCCTCACGTAACAGCCAGCCCTTTCAAATTGAGATAACGTTGGAGGGAAAGAGCTTGTGAGACTTTGGAATTGAACCAAGGTAGTGCCAAATTCTCACGTTGTGGAGTTCACTGAACGACAGGCAAAGATGGCATCAGATCCTGTCTTTGGATGTATTCAGGACAAAGAACCAAGTGCAGTGAAGCCAAGCAAGACATTTGAGGGAAACAGTTCTGCTGCAAATGTTGTTACTTCAGGTCCAAGGAGTAACATCACAACAGAGAAACCATTCAGTCTGAAAGACCAATGATAACAAAACTTGCTGATTCTTTCAAGACAATAAAGTTTTAGAAAAGTGTGATGCTTTTAAGAAAAAGTCACAACAAGAAAAGCTTGACTTTCTAAAAGGAAAAATAATTTGTTTCAGCTGTTTGAAATCTGGACATGTAAGTGTGTGTGAAGTTTGAAGTCAGACACATCCTTCAGTATTGCATATACATCGCAAGCCAGCCATGGAGGACAAGGGGCAAAGGAGCAGCCTTGTTTATGCCCAAACTAATGAGAAGTGCTTACTGTCAATTATCCCAGTGCAAGTAAAATCAGCCAAAGGAGACAAACTGATTCAAACTTGTGCTTTTCTGGATCCTGGAAGTTCAGCTATATTTTGCTTTGAGTAGTTGATAAATTAACTGAACATCATAGGTGAAAGGATCAACATTTTGTCTTCACACCATGGGACAAGAGCAGTCTGTGTCTTGTAATGTTGTTGTTGGCTTGGATATTTAGTGGAATTAACAGCAATCGTTTCTTTCCCCTTCCTGAAATGTACACTCAGAAGAGAATACCTGTCAACTCAGACAACATTGTAATGCAAATATCCAAATGGCCATGTCTGGACGGAGAAAAAAAAATCCACACAGAGGCTAATTGTCAGAGTTTGGCAGTGTAAAGATGTGCACAACAAAAGGAGATTCTTTGGAAGTCTTTAAATAAAATGAAAATGCAAGCAGGAGAATAAGTACAACCAAAAACGCCATAAAACAACATCAATGCAAGACAAAGAACAGACTGAAACTGAGGGCTTATACAAGGAGAAAATAGGATTAAACAAGAATAATTAAGAAGACACACATGAACTGAGGACACTAAACAAATCAGTAACCTAGGATACAAACAAGAGGAGAACTGAACTAATTAACAGACTCAAAGAATAACAAAGAAACTCAAACATGAACAGGAAGGAGAAACAGATCAAAAGACAAACTCAAAATGTGACAATATGCCAAGGCATGTCCTCACGCTGTATAAGAACAGTCCAACAGAGAGGGAGAGCGGGGTACATTAGTACATTCTAGTACATTACATACTGTTGCACCCATGAGATTAAAAAGGTTTAGGGAGAAAATACAGCACCATGGTACAGTATTACTCACACTATCAAAAGAGAAACTCGTAATCTAGAATGCAAATGGAGACAAACTCGTTTAGAGGTCTTCAGAATCACGTGGAAAGACAGCTTGTCCCATTAAAGAAAGACTCTAAAAGCAGCCAGGGCTGAGCATCTCCGCAAACTCATAGAAATTAACCAAAACAATCCAAGGTTCTTGTTTAGTACAGTGGCTAGATTAACAAATAAACAGACATCACCAGAACAAACATTTCATTACATTTAGTAGTGATGACTTTATGAATTTCTTTACTGAGAAAATCGAAAGCATCAGAAATACAATTGTAAATGTACAAACTTTGACAGCGTTTAATGATTCAGCCTCTATCGCCCCTCAAGAAGCAGTGGTTACAAAAATCCAGCCATGCGTGTACAGTACGCCTGTACTCTTCTGATAACTCAGTTACTTGCTTACTTCTTCCACCAACACCAGAGGCTTAGTGGAAGGCTGTAATACAACTTTAACAATAAAAACAAGTTCAGTTATGTCTTAATCTTGCCAGAATTTTTTTTAATTCAGGTTGCTCCCATGTGTCTGATGAAGCACCAGTCAATAAGAATATAACTGCAGGACAAAAGATCTTAATTTGTATGTATTCATAAGTTATGTGGACTGATTGAGGTTACCGGTGATGAGGTATTGAGGTTTTGATGCCGAGTTGATGTCCATCATGACACTTTCTCCGGCGTTCCATCCTCTCTCCTTAGCAAACATGTACACACTCCCAAAAAGATCAGGGAATTTAGTCATCATGTTGATTTTCACAGCATCTGCTTTACTGTAGAGAGAACGTCACACCAACACCACAATTATGAAGAAAGAAAGAAAGAAGAAGAAAGAAAGAAAGGTCTTAATTAAAAACTCCTAATTTCTTACAAATCAATGATACTTCTGGCTGTTGATCATAATTGATCAGTTGTTACTTTATTTGTACTCTTCCTTATGTTATAAACACATTACCAGCTTGGGTGGTGCATTATTTTTCCATAATTTAACAGTCTGTTATTAATTATTCCTGTAACTCACTGATGCTCGTGTAGGTTTCGTATAAAACGCAGCAATCCCAGTGTGTTCTCAGGATAGGCTTTTTTCTTCCCATCCAGTTTCTGGACAAGCTCAGATGGCAACTGAGAAAAAGATATTTTGACACATTAAAAAACACACACACACAAAAAAAAAAACAATGAAGCCCCAATGTATTGCAGCCAACTTTAACAATAATAGTAAGTTCGATTATATGTTTTAATCTGGCCAATAATAGCAGTTTTTATTCTGTTATTGTGTCTGATGAAGCACCAGTCAAAGAAGAATATAAAATGTAGGACAAAAGATCTTAATTTGTATGTATTCATAAGTTATATGGACTGTATTGAGGTTTTACTTACTTTAGTTTTCCATTCAGAAAAGCTTTTGCCCTCTGTGTATTTTGCAATGGCATCAAGGAGCTCCTTATCTGCATTAAGACAGTTTTGGGCCTCTTTCTCATTACCCAAAATTTTCAGATACCGCACTCTCCTGAGACAATTTCAGAAACAATATACAATCACTTATATCTTCTACAGCTATATTATGACAGCTATATCATCTCTATAGTGTCTCCAATAGTGTCTTTGTGATGCCATGTTAAATGAAATGAATTGTGATTGAAAACATCAATTGTTTTTAGGCTTAAAAGGAATATATTGGGATTAATGGTTCATAGACACTCTGGACATATTCAAGTTTCGTACTTTATTTCACCTGTCAAATGTCATAAAAATCATAATCTACCTTATATCAGTCCAGAAGAAGGGGTGTGCAAGGGTCTGCTCCACAGTTGGTCTCTCTTCTGGATTTTCATTGATCATCCACTTGACAAGATCTTTCGCTACATCATCATCCAGATGTTCCAGTGAGTATTTTCCTTGTAAAATTTTGTACTCACAGTCCACATCTTCACCAAATGGATGGTGTCCTCCAGAGAGAATGTAGTACACTAACATCCCAGCAACCTTCAAACAGATTACAGTTACTACTAATTCAGAATTTTTAGTAAATACTGGGTCTGTGTACGTTGCATTCATTCGTTTTTTATTTAATATTGAAAGCAGAAAAATTAGAAAATGGCACCAAGCATTCGGCTTGATTTTTCATTTTTATTTTCAGGGATAGAAAATACACAAATAGCTTGGATATTCAATATTAAAAAGTGTGGGCAAGTATGCCTCTATCCGCTGACTGTTCAACCGAAGACCAAACCTTGTCGTCATCAATAATAGTCATTCACTGTTATAGTTGTGCAGATTCTAAAGCGATTTTTGCAACTACATTTCATCTTATCCATCAAACAACCAGACTAACGAATGACTTGACACAAACCATAGCAGCAGTTAGACTTGCACAGAACAATGAGAAATAAGCCAAATTCTTGTTGTTTTTTGCTTATGTTTTAAAAAAAACTGCAATTTTCAAATTTTTCTGATTTCAACATTAAATAAAATAATGTAGACTGACCGAATACAGTTTGAGTTAATAGATTAATATTGAAAACACACCTGTATGTCAGAGCTCATCTTGTATCCAGCACTGAACTTCTCCTTTATGGTCTCCTTTGCCCTCCAGCATCTAGTTCCAGCAACGCTTGTTCGTATGGTGGTTTCGCCCAGTTTCAGTCGGCGACTTATACCAAAATCAGCCAATTTAGCTTTTCCTTTTATGTCTATAAAAAACAAAGTTCAAATTATTTCAAGGGATTTTTTTTTTTTTTTTTATTTTAATTACTCTGGTTTAGCTCCTACCAATCAGAACATTCTGGGGTTTGATGTCCCGATGAAGCACTTTGGTCTGTGGTTGGTGTAAAACCTGTAAACTGCAGAGAACTTCCTTCACCAGCTTCTTCAGAACCAAACTTCTCTCAGCACAATCATCTGGTAGATGCTCTTGGATATATTCCTCCAGTGTGTACTCACAAAGCTGAAGAGCAAGATATCCAAAATGGTCATCTTCAGCAAAGCCCACATATCGCACAATGGAGGGATTATCAAGCTGTGGAAGACGTAGAAATTCCTCCTCGTTCTTGAGGACCTGATAATTGGACTTAATCATTCGTTTCACAGCCACCTCTGTGCCATCATTCCTCAAACCAAGAAAAACTTGTGTTCCATCACTTCCCCTAGCAATCAGAAATTCAGGGTCAAGAACAAGAGTAAGACTTCCCAGTTTATATGTCTTGTTAGCATCCATGTTAGCTAGCTTCTCAAGCTTGGGCCCCCAACGACGACTGGTTTGATGCCACCTTCTTGAGTTCTCAGCAGACTGTGTGAATGGATGAGACAACTTCATAAGACTCGCCCTTGAGTTCCATCCTCTCTCCTTTGCAAACCTGAACACACTCCCAAAGAGATCAGGGAATGAATCTATCAGGTTGATGCTCTCTGCGTCCTCTGGACTATATAGAGATAAAAGACACAAAAAACACGGTCTGACACAAAATACTATTAAATTATTGAATAAATACTGTGCATTATATAACATGTAACTCACTAATGCTTGTGTAGGTTGCGTATGAAATGCAGCAATCCCAGTGTGTTCTCAGGATAGGCTTTCTTCTTACTATCCAGTTTCTGGACAAGCTCAGATGGCAACTGAGAAAAAGATATTTTGACACATTCAAAAAAAAAAAAACTCCAATGTATTGCAGCCAACTTTAACAATAAGAGTAAGTTCAATTATATGTTTTAATCTGGCCAATAATAGCAGTTTTTATTCTGTTATTGTGTCTGATGAAGCACCAGTCAAAGAAGAATATAAACTGCAGGACAAAAGATCTTAATTTGTATGTATTCATAAGTTATATGGACTGTATTGAGGTTTTACTTACTTTAGTTTTCCATTCAGAAAAGCTTTTCCCCTCTGTGTATTTTGCAATGGCATCAAAGAGCTCCTTATCTGCATTACGACAGTTTTGGGCCTCTTTCTCATTACCCAAAATTTTCAGATACTGCACTCTCCTGAGACAATTTCAGAAACAATATACAATCACTTATATCTTCTACAGCTATATTATGACAGCTATATCATCTCTATAGTGTCTCCAATAGTGTCTTTGTGATGCCATGTTAAAAGAAATGAATTGTGATTGAAAACATCAATTGTTTTTAGGCTTAAAAGGAATATATTGGGATTAATGGTTCATAGACACTCTGGACATATTCAAGTTTCATACTATATTTCACCTGTCAAATGTCATGAAAATCATATTCTACCTTTCATCAGTCCAGAAGAAGGGGTGTGCAAGGGTTTGCTCCACAGTTGGTCTCTCTTCTGGATTTTCATTGATCATCCACTCAACAAGATCTTTCGCTACATCATCATCCAGATGTTTCAGTGAGTATCTTCCTCTTAAAATTTTGTACTCACAGTCCACATCTTCACCGAATGGATGGTGTCCTCCAGAGAGAATGTAGTACACTAACATCCCAGCAACCTTCAAACAGATTACAGTTACTACTAATTCAGAATTTTTAGTAAATACTGGGTCTGTGTATGTTGCGTTCATTAGTTTTTTATTTAATATTGAAAGCAGAAAAATAAAAAAAAATGGCACCAAGCATTCGGCTTGATTTTTCATTTTTATTTTCAGGGATAGAAAATAGACAATTAGCTTGGATATTCAATATTAAAAAGTGTGGGCAAGTATGCCTCTATCCGCTGACTGTTCAACCAAAGATCAAACCGTGTTGTCATCAATAATAGTCATTCACTGTTATAGCTGTGCAGATTCTAAAGCGATTTTTGCAACTACATTTCATCTTATTCATCAAACAACCAGACTAACGAATGACTTGACACAAACCATAGCAGCAGTTAGACTTGCACAGAACTGAGGAAAAAACAATGAGAAATAAGCCAAATTCTTGTTATTGTTTTTTGCTTTTGTTTAAAAAAAACCCTGCAATTTTCAAATTTTTCTGATTTCAACATTAAATAAATAAAATAATGAATGAAAAGTAGACTGACCGAATACACTTTGAGTTAATAGATTAATATTGAAAACACACCTGTATGTCAGAGCTCATCTTGTATCCAGCACTGAACTTCTCCTTTATGGTCTCCTTTGCCCTCCAGCATCTAGTTCCAGCAATGCTTGTTCGTATGGTGGTTTCGCCCTGTTTCAGTCGGCGACTTAAGCCGAAATCAGCCAATTTAGCTTTTCCATTTATGTCTATAAAACATCAAGTTCAAATTATTTCAAGGGAAAAAATTTTAACCATTTTAATTACTCTGGTTTAGCTCCTACCAATCAGAACATTCTGGGGTTTGATGTCACGATGAAGCACTTTGGTCTGTGGTTGGTGTAAAACCTGTAAACTGCAGAGAACTTCCTTCACCAGCTTCTTCAGAACCAAACTTCTCTCAGCACAATCATCTGGTAGATGCTCTTGGATATATTCCTCCAGTGTGTACTCACAAAGCTGAAGAGCAAGATATCCAAAATGGTCATCTTCAGCGAAGCCCACATATCGCACAATGGAGGGATTATCAAGCTGTGGAAGACGTAGAAATTCCTCCTCGTTCTTGAGGACCTGATAATTGGACTTAATCATTCGTTTCACAGCCACCTCTGTGCCATCATTCCTCAAACCAAGAAAAACTTGTGTTCCATCACTTCCCCTAGCAATCAGAAATTCAGGGTCAAGAACAAGAGTAAGACTTCCCAGTTTATATGTCTTGTTAGCATCCATGTTAGCTAGCTTCTCAAGCTTGGGCCCCCAACGACGACTGGTTTGATGCCACCTTCTTGAGTTCTCAGCAGACTGTGTGAATGGATGAGACAACTTCATAAGACTCGCCCTTGAGTTCCATCCTCTCTCCTTTGCAAACCTGAACACACTCCCAAAGAGATCAGGGAATGAATCTATCAGGTTGATGCTCTCTGCGTCCTCTGGACTATATAGAGATAAAAGACACAAAAAACACGGTCTGACACAAAATACTATTAAATTATTGAATAAATACTGTGCATTATATAACATGTAACTCACTAATGCTCGTGTAGGTTTCGTATAAAACGCAGCAATCCCAGTGTGTTCTCAGGATAGACTTTCTTCTTACCATCCAGTTTCTGGACAAGCTCAGATGGCAACTGAGAAAAGATATTTTGACACATTAAAAAAAAAACAAAAACAACGAAGCTCAAATGTATTGCGGCCAACTTTAACAATAGTTTTGATTATATTTTAATCTGGCCAAAAATAGCAGTTATTATTGTTATTGTGTCTGATGAAGCACCAGTCAAAGAAGAATATAAAATGTAGGACAAAAGATCTTAATTTGTATGTATTCATAAGTTATGGACTGTATTGAGGTTTTACTTACTTTAGTTTTCCATTCAGAAAAGCTTTTGCCCTCTGTGTATTTTGCAATGGCATCAAGGAGCTCCTTATCTGCATTACGACAGTTTTCAGCCTCTTTCTCATTACCCAAAATTTTCAGATACCGCACTCTCCTGAGACAATTTCAGAAACAATATACAATCACTTATCTTCTACAGCTATATTATGACAGCTATATCATCTCTATAGTGTCTCCAATAGTGTCTTTGTGATGCCATGTTAAATGAAATGAATTGTGATTGAAAACATCAATTGTTTTAGGCTTAAAAATATATTGGATTAATGGCTCATAGACACTCTGGACATATTCAAGTTTCATACTATATTTCACCTGTCAAATGTCATAAAATCATATTATACCTTTCATCAGTCCAGAAGAAGGGGTGTGCAAGGGTCTGCTCCACAGTTGGTCTCTTCTGGATTTTCATTGATCATCCACTCGACAAGATCTTTCGCTACATCATCATCCAGATGTTCCAGTGAGTATTTTCCTTGTAAAATTTTGTACTCACAGTCCACATCTTCACCGAATGGATGGTGTCCTCCAGAGAGAATGTAGTACACTAACATCCCAGCAACCTTCAAACAGATTACAGTTACTACTAATTCAGAATTTTTAGTAAATACTGGGTTTGTGTACGTTGCGTTCATTAGTTTTTTATTTAATATTGAAAGCAGAAAAATTAGAAAAGGGCACCAAGCATTCAGCTTGATTTTTCATTTTTATATTCAGGGATAGAAAATAGACAAACAGCTTGACACAGTTGATACAGTTTGAGTTAATAGATTAATATTGAAAACACACCTGTATGTCAGAGCTCATCTTGTATCCAGCACTGAACTTCTCCTTTATGGTCTCCTTTGCCCTCCAGCATCTAGTTCCAGCAACGCTTGTTCGTATGGTGGTTTCGCCCTGTTTCAGTTGGCGACTTATGCCAAAATCAGCCAATTTAGCCTTTCCTTTTATGTCTATAAAAAACATAAAGTTCAAATTATTTCAAGGGAATTTTTTTTAAAAATTATTTCAATTACTCTGGTTTAGCTCCTACCAATCAGAACATTCTGGGGTTTGATGTCCCGATGAAGCACTTTAGTCTGTGGTTGGTGTAAAACCTGTAAACTGCAGAGAACTTCTTTCACCAGCTTCTTCAGAACCAAACTTCTCTCAGCACAATCATCTGGTAGATGCTCTTTGATATATTCCTCCAGTGTGTACTCACAAAGCTGAAGAGCAAGATATCCAAAATGGTCATCTTCAGCGAAGTCCACATATCGCACAATGGAGGGACTATCAAGTTCTGGAAGACGTAGAAATTCCTCCTCGTTCTTGAGGACCTGATAATTGGACTTAATCATTCGTTTCACAGCCACCTCTGTGCCATCATCCCTCAAACCAAGAAAAACTTCTGTTCCATCACTTCCTTTAGTAATCTGAAATTCATCACTGAGTACAAGAGTAAGGTTTCCCAGCCTATAGGTACTGCTAATATCCATGTTAGCTAGCTTCTCAAGCTTGGGCCTCCAGCGGCGGCTGGTCTGAACCCACGTTTTTGAGATATTTGGGCTCTCAGCAGGCGGTGTAAACGGCTGCACACTTGAGTTTGATTCCTCAGTGGATTTCACTACAGTGTCTGGAAATGGTTTCTCTTTATCTTGCAGCTCACCTTCTTGTGATCCCACTTCTTGCTGGATTTTTTTCTTCTTTTTCCTGCTCTTTGAAGGAGCAGCAGTCTCCTCATGTAAACTATCCCTCGCACCTGATGGATGTTTGAGTGATATGTTCAGGTTTTGTAGCTTTTTGTTTATGGCTTCATCTTCTATCTCTGCAGTGTTAAGTATCATCTCTGGGACTGAAGACAATCCACACAATGCCACAAGTTCAGGATTGAAGTCATTTATGAAGGCAAAGAAACTATATGTCCACATTCCAATTAAACTTGAATAATCAGGATGTGTGAAAGGCAACAGACTTTTGCATAAATTCTCATAGACAGAATGGTTCAATCTCAGTTTCTGTTCAGAAATCTTCTGCATCATGACATTGAGTATTTTGAGTATCAAAAGATTGACTTTTTCACCATTTGGATTTCCAAATTGCTGAAGTCTGTTTGTTAAAACTGGCACAAGCTCACTGAATACCTGAGGAGAGATGCTTTCACTGACACACAAAGCAATTTTTAAGCAGTTCAGTGCAATCAGCCAGTGTTCCTGAAGGATTCTTGGAAAGCGCTTTATGAGTCCCTCTATGTATCTGTCTGCACTGTTTGTATCTTTCAACCACTTGATGGCGCTCTGACGGTACTTCTCTGCATCATGACCAACACCACCAAAGCAGAGCTCAAAATAAATCAAAGGAACAAAAGGATCCTCCTGAAAGAAATGTTCCTCATAGATTTTGATAACTTCTGTGTGATTTTTCGTTCTTACAGCACAAAAAAAAGAGAAAGATATATGTACTTTATCAGACACTTCACCCTGTGAAGATAGTCGAAGAATCATTCTCTCAACCTTTTTATCAAGTTCTAGATTCATCCCATAGTTCCTTACAGGGGAAGCTCCAGCCTCTATAAGTGCTTTCACAATGTCTTCACGGTCACGATCAACAGCACACTGCAGTGGAGTAAAAATGTGTAATGAATGTCCATTTGGGTTAGCTTTTGCTGCAAGTAATCTTTTCACAATACTCAACTGAACTCCAGTTGTGAAAGCAGCATAATGTAGAGGTGTTAGTCCATTTGTTGAGTGTTTGTTAGGATCAGCCGACTCTTCAAGCAGATAAGAGCAGATTTCTTCATTTCTGCATAGAACTGCTGCTGTTAATGGTGTAACATCATCATTGTAGTCTTCAGAAGAGTACAAACCATTAATATCTCTGCCTTTTAATAACTTTTGAAGTCTCTCTGTCTTGTTGTCTATGATGCATTTTATTATGGGGTCTGTTTTTCTAGGTCCTGCTGGAACCTGAACCGGAACTGTTACTTGGAACTGGAATGCCATGGATCTTCAAATACTCATTACAATCTGTCAAAATATGTTAAACACTTGAAATTCAGGAACTGAGTAGCATTATTACTTATTTTCTTATTTCTTTACATTGATAACAGACACAGTGTTAAACTTTACAAAATTTTTTAGTCATAGTTTTTGTGTTTAGATGAAAGTCTATCAATTCTGTCAGTATGTTGTCATGTCTTATTCATTAATCTCAATACATTTTACTCTGAATAAAATGGCATTATTGTCAATGAAAAAAAAGTGTGATTAAATAATTTTTATAAAATGTATAAACATTTTGAAAATATATAAATATTTACTATTAAAACATTCAAACTAAAGATTCATAAACATAAAAAATAACATGAAACTGTCCTTGTGAAAACCTGAGCTCCTGAAATAATAGCATATGAGAACAATGAAGTATTATTTTGGTGTTAAAATCTTGCTTCAAGAACATTATTTTGTTTCAAGTTTTACAGACTGTTTATGATATTACACTTTGTGTAATCACACTTGGGTCCCACTTTATATTAGGTGGCCTTAACTACTATGTACTTACGTTAAAAAAAAGTACAATGTACTTTGGGTTCATATTGAATTGCAAAACACTTCTGCTGCTATTGAGGTAGGATACGGGTAAGGTTAGGGACAGGTTTGGTGGTAAGGGTAGGGGTTAGGTGTAAGGGATGGGTCAACAGTGTAATTTTAAATGTAATTACAGAAATTATTATTTACAGATGTATTTACATGCAGGTGTTTCTAAAATATAAGTACAATGTTAAAAATGTATGCACAATAAGTGTATTGTATCAAATGATTAATTTATGATTAATGATTATTACTTGGTCTACGTACCTCATGGTCTACCTCTTCCTCAGTCTTTAGTTACATCGTTGTCTATAATAATATAGATTTTAAAATATACACCTGTTTGCATGTTTTCATGAAACTGAAACTCGGGGATGGACGGGCCGATCTACTTTCGGTGATGTCTTAACGAAAGATCCTCACTTAAAAATGACAAATTAAAGAATTGCAATTTGTATTTAACTATGAAAATGCGTATCATGAGAAAAAGAAAAGGTTATAAACAACAATGGCTGCTGCACATGCAGTCGATAGCAGCGCGCTCATATACAGATAGAAAATATTAGCCTAGTATTTTCAGAAGACATCGAATAGCCACGAATGGAAATGTGGAATTTAATATCACTGGTTTGTGTGTTGTTTGTTATAAGTTTAAATTAAAAATTGCTAAAAGACATGGCAGTGATTGCTGATAAATGCTCAACAAAACTGAAGTTTGATCATTGTTAAAATTACGGCTTTCAAATATCATGTTACTTAAATGGTTATAATTCCTACCTGTTTTATTCCAAGAAATCGTAAAAACTTTACATTCAAAAGAGATATCTGGTATCTATCGTTGATACCTGGATAGTAGGTTACTAGTAGCCTATATGATAAGCGACAGGTCTTCCTGGTTCTTACACACCTGTTTACGTCATCCACCCATGGGCGCCGTATAGAGGGTATGCGTCGACGTCACTTTCCCGCCGAAAACGCGCTCCCTCAGCTGGACTGAGTGGCAAAAGAACCTGCTGCGTGACTGGATTTAATAGAGGAAACTGCGAAAAAGCGACTAAAACTAACGAATTACACTAAAGGTTGGAATTGAATGTGTTCCTTACAACTTGTCAAATAAACCAAATCCATGGATATTGACATGCAGCCAGGAGTCGTGTTTCCTGACATTCATATGTGCCTGATTTCGACGGTGGGGAAATACATAAAGCAAATCTGCCTGTGAATATTTTATATAACTACAATATAGGTAGGTTTAAATCCGCGTAATCACTTATATCAATGTTATATCGTCATATTGTCCAGCCCTAAAACGTATATAGTT
Organism: Culter alburnus; assembly: GCA_028476615.1. Lineage (NCBI taxonomy): Eukaryota > Metazoa > Chordata > Actinopteri > Cypriniformes > Xenocyprididae > Culter > Culter alburnus. The sequence continues at coordinate 21,158 of JAOTNS010001162.1, read as the reverse complement.
TTATAATATATTTTTTGTCAGTGTTGTTTATTTAAAACACCCAATTATGCAGAATTAAGATCGAAAATATTTAATTGATGAGTTGTCAACATAATATATAACAATACAATATATACGGTATGATTTTACCTCAAAATCCAACATTTTGACACAAAATGATAACTGCAAATCCATTTCTCTGCCTGGAGTCCATTTGCTTTTTTTCTGTTGCTTTCTGCATTTTTAAAATATATACCTCAGGTTTTGTGTCAAAGAAATTTGTACAGTCAATCACAAAGTTCTTTCCCGTTTTGGATGTGTTTTGTTTGTTTTTCACGACATTCACGCTGAAAGCCAATGCTGCCGCTCAGTCTTTTGCCTCTCAGTGGACGTGACCGCAGCCGTAAAGGTCATTACACACTGAGTCCGAAATTCGCATACGAAACTTTAGCACGTTAAAAAATAAATTCGACCTCACGTTATGTCAATCGCGTTTGCACACTGCCTCCGAAACTTTCGTCCGTCAAAAAAATATTCGGATCAGGTTCGATTTTCTGCGTTTTTCGCATCCGTGGCACGCATTTTGAGAGACGTTTTGACAATTCAGAGCCACCGTACGCGAACGCAAAAATCCAGAATGCCATCTGACAAATTAGAATCCACGTCTTCAGCAGCACTGAATGACAAACAACGTGAGGAATACAAAGAGACCGAATATAAAGACAGATTGTGCCAGTATCAAACAGAGCCACTGACATCCTGAAGTAAACTTTGAAACGCTCGGGGCAGCTCCGTGATGAGGTGAAATCTCCTTTCTTGCAATCTCGGGATTGAATGGACCCAATATTTCCTCTTTCTTTTTCTCTTTTTAAGAAGAGAGGAGACAACTAATCGTGCTCACTGGTTGAAGACTTCATTTTGTATTGTTTTGCGATTTGTTTTGCGATTTTTTCGCAACGCATTCATTAATACGCATCGGACTCAAGGTGCGGTCACACTGCACTTTTCGTTCCATTGACTTCCATTCAAACGCATGCGAATGCGTCAGACCGGAAACGCAAGCTCGTGCGAAAAATTTCGCATTTCTCTGTGTTCCAAAGTTCAAGTTTGGTGAACTCTGACCTGCGAATTCGCATCACGTGAAGACGTGCGACCAGTAGAAGATCGATTCGTCACGGCATGACCTCTTGGCTGAATGAAAATAATTATATTTTTGCAGTAAAGTCGAGTAGGTTCTATATTTTTACATTTTAAATGTATTACTTTAAGTTATGTGTTGAATTCATGTTTATTAAAAAGACGCTGTAGACCGTGACGTCATATCACGACCGTTACAGCATCCGAAAAAAACTCGCACGTTCAAAGTCTAGTGTGACTGCGGCTTCAGTGTGCAAGGTCTCTGCGTGACGAATTTTTAGGATTGCGAATACGAAAAAACGCATGCGAAAATTTCGGACTACAGTGTGCAAAGGCCTTAACGGTCGACGGTGACGTCACTTGCATACCCTCTATAGGGGGGGGAAAGTTAGGACAATTCCAAGGGCCCCTGACTGACAGGGGCCCCAACAAATAGGTAAAAACTAATTTAAAATTTGTATTATATTATACCCCTGACAGCAACATGGTGTCAGCCCAAATCCGGCCCACACCCGTACCGCGTGTAATCCAAATGTACCAGATATGGGCCAGATCTGGGCTAAACTATGTTGCTGTCAGGGACACTATATAAACCATCATCATTGAGTATATTTCAAATAATAATAAAATGAATGATGTCTTTGATTTTACTTATTTTGGCAATAAAAGTTAAATATCACCACTGACCAAAAAATAAAACATCCATATTGACCGACCACCCCCCCTGTATCTGCATGAAATGGTTTGGCCCTGCCTTAGAGCACTCGTCATCAGTGACGGTGTTTAGTTAGTTGCAGACAATCAATGCACGGCGCGCTAGAAATACAGAGACCAAGGCTGATAATCTGGCACTTTGGGGCCGATAAAAGGTTTTTTTTTTTTTTTTTTTTTTTTTTTTTTTTTTGCAAAGGACTGGCCCATCACGCAGGGACAGCGGCCCATTGGTTTGTCTTCTGAACTGACAGGCCAAAGTGAGAGAGACCTCCCCCTCCCGCGCTGTTTTTTGTTTTTAATTGGAGCGCATGAGAAACTTTAAAAGGCAAATATACCCACTCACCACTGCCGCCCTGTGTAATAAACAGCGCAAGTCGCTTGATGCCTTGATCCTTTTCAGATTTGTCTCAGAATTTTGTTTAAAACAGTCGTGTGATATGGGAACATTACAGGTTCGGTGGTGAATCTAGCTGAAAACAGCCGCGACCATGTAAAGACATGACGAGGTAACGTTAAATTGGAAAACGCCAATACACACACAACTACAAGCTTGTCAGTCCAACACCACCACCTTTATAGTAATTTCCTTGACTTGGGTAAAGTTGGTTTTTTATTCGCACATTCGGACATCCGTATTCAATAGCCTTGTTAATCACACTACATTGGACATTCAGTGGACATTACAAGTAAATATGCCATAAAACAATACTTGCCCTATTTTGAGACTGTGAAAATGTTGTAAGTTGACAATCGTTGGTTGTCAATATCAGTCAGTGCTTAAAATTCGCAAACATTAATTTATTGCACATTTATTGGAAAAAGTCTGAGTTTATCAGAAGTCTGAATGTGCGAATATAAAACCAACTTTACCCAAGTTTTACCTTGCAGCTACTAACAGTGAAGAAATATGGTGTTTGGCAGAAATGTATTATTAAAAATGCTGCTATTATTAGGCTACTTATGTTTAATATTGCGGAATATAAATCACTTTCATAAAGACTGTTTTCATATTTTCTATTCTTACAATATTTTATTACACAATCTATAGTTTATTATTTATTTTAGAAACCAAGGTAATAAGAAGCATGGTTTTACCTGTGCTCTGTCTACCATGATCTTACAGTTAAACCATAGTAAAGGGCAATTAAAGGATAATTTAACAAAACAGCTCTAAAGCCTTTATCCAGGGATAAGGACAAAGCTTTATTTTTTATTTTTTGCATTGTTTTATGACATTTTTAATAGTTCTTATGAATTTTAATTGAAGTAAAATGTTATTTCAATGAGAGCATCATGAAAGATAGATATCAGTGTCTTACATGAATTAGGTGTTAACTCTTTAAAAATGTTATTGTTTTAAAGGAGTAGTTCAACCCAAAATGCCTAATTTACTCACCCTAATGTCATTACACATGAATTACTTTCTTTCTGTATAACATAAAAAAATAAAATAATTGGAGTCAAGGGTAGCTTAACCAAAATGGTTTGGTTGACAACATGCTTCAGAATTTCTTCTTTTGTGTTTTACAGAAGAGAGAAAGTCATACAGGTTTGGAATGACATGAGAGTGAGTAAATGATGACAGGATTTAATTTACTTAACGGCATGAAAATCAGTGCTTTACTGCCAAAGTGAATTTCTATGTGACAAAAGTGCAATATTAAATTTGTTAACTGCATTTGTAGTAAATTCAATAATATCCATCATTATTTGTCACTGTCCTTGTTTTATTTATTCATTTATTTACTCCAATTTAAGGCCCTAACCCCAGCAAAAACATTCACAGGGGAACTCGTGGGCCGCACGGGCTGGGTTTGTCCAGGGCCGAATTTTAGCCTCAGTCCAGTCCTGGTACTAGTATTGAACTACAAGAAGCAAGACAGTTGCAAGCCTTTGATTAGATGATGGGACAGTTAGGTCCTAGAGATGTGGTGACAACAGCTGCACAGAGGGGGCCCAATTAGCCCAAAGCGAGGTTTATCGATGTGTTTGTTGGCTTTCCTGGCTCTGTGCATGACTCCAGAGTCCTCCGACACAGCCCCTTGTATCGCAGCAGCGCATATCCACCACCAGGACATTTCCTCTTGGGTGATGGAGGATACCCCTGTCTGGAGAGGCCCATTGCCCTGGTGACACCCTACAAGCAGCCTATAAGAGGAGTGACACAACAGAGGTTTGGAAAAATCTAAAGTTAATAAATAACTATCATTACATGTTTCTTATATTTAAGTTTTATTAAAATCACCTTTGTGGCTGTACAGGTTCAATTCTCATCATGCCAAAGCCCGTTCTGTCATTGAGCGAGCATTTGGCATTATGAAAACCAGGTGGAGGGCCATCTTCTTCCATGCACTGGAGGTGGACACTTCATTCGTCCCTGATGTTGTTGTGGCATGCACCATGCTACATAACATCTGTGTTGAAGGCATCTTGCCAGTGGAAGAAGGGCAACCTGAGGAGGAAGAAGAAGAAGTGGCTGGTGACACTGTACATCATGCAACGTTAACTGGCGGCCCGCGGGCCAAATCCAGCCTGCCAGAGATTTCCATCCGGCCCCCAGAATAATACTGAATTCAGGAATAGCCTTGTAAGATGAAAAAGTTTAGGGCTGGTCCGAATACCATTTTTTGATGAACATAGACTATTCGAAGCTTCGGAGAGAGGGGCTGAACATATTTTTCTCTCTAATAAAGGCAGGAATCTGTGTCTGTATGTCCGTTTGCATTTTTATTATTTCGAGAACCGTTCATCCAATCGACTTCACAAGGGAGTGCAGTGTCGCATTTGGTGCAATATAGATGGACAAGCGAGACGCGACACATTCAGAATTAATAAACTTTTAGTAAAGTCAGTCAGAGCAGCGCAAACGGGAAGCGCCGCACCTCACGGGCTTATGCTCCGAGAACGGACACTGCACTAGTGATATAAAACGCACACACACAGGTCTGTTAAATTAAGCAATACTTTTAAGGTAGTCTAATATTTTTCTGACTAACAAATTGGCACAGTAAGGGTAGATTTAAATAAAGAAAAAACGAAATTTAAATAAAGAAAAAACGAAATTTAAATAAAGAAAAAACGAATTAAATAAAAAAAAACGAAATTAAGTAAATTAAAAACGAGATTAATTTAGATTGATAATAACGGGTAAAAATGCTAATACATTTTGTTTCTATTATTCTATTTTCCACAATGTCAAAGCAGCAAAACACAAGCTCAGACATGCACTTCGGTCCATACAAACTCCGCTGTTCTGCGCTCTAGCCAGAGAACACTCCCGTTGCTGGAACCATAGGGCTGGAACACGCGTCGGTTCTATTTCTAGCATGCACGCGTTTTCTGCCTGGCTCGAGCGCGCCTGAGACGCGTGTCTCAGTGTGCAAACTCCAACCTGTTAAATATGGGAGCCGAAATAAAAACGGACACGCCACGCAGCTGAGACGCTCACGCAGCCAGTGTGTCGCTGGCCTTATTCAAGGGGGAATGAGAACCGTTTTTTAGTTTAAATCTAACGAAACAAAAAGCCTTCTGAAAAGTAGCTTGTGCCATAGCCTGCCTTCAGTCAAGAATGACGATAAACGCGTTCTCTCATTGAACATCTTTTATTGTTTCACGTGCTCATTTTTTCACAAATGTCAAAATTTTCCTTGCCTGGGATTTGCGCACAATTGCGTGACAGTGATGGACAGCTTGACGGCCTCACAAATATGAAGCCTAAAATATCGCTATCGCCCCCTGGTGGCTTGCTGCAGTACAGGTAATATGTAAAAAATAACATAAATTTGGAATTAGAATTAGTATATCAAATAATAACATTAGAATACAATTCGAATTTTATTTTATATTACGAGTATCTGGCCCTTACATTGTCTGCAGGAAAAATTCTGGCCCTTGGACAAATATAGTTGATGACCCCTGCTGTACATGGAAATGCTCGTGAACGCATTGCTGCACAACTGTCTGCCCTGCAGGATCATGCTGTGGATCATGATTACCATGTACAATATAACTGAACAGTATAAGTATTAATAAACTTTTCTTACCTTTTATGTTAATTTTACCTCTTACCACCACCTTTTTGTTCCAGACATCATTCAATGCTCTGTTAACACACATCAATGTTGAATGAAGTCATATATAGTTTATTTTAAATACTTAATGTTTGACCAAGTTTTCAATTAATTACTACAATATTGTGTCTGAAAACAGAAAATAAAACTGTACTATGTCAAAATCAGTAACATATTTCCTTTTTATTTTACTTCCATCTGTACAAAAATAAACACATAAATAAAAAAACTGAAACACTGCAATATTAGCAACAAAATCAAACGTATTTCTCATGTTACAAAATATATACAAATCAATTTCTCTTGACAAGAGTTTCAAGTAAATTAATAATTCTGTTTGCCCTCTCATCTGCTGCTCTTTGTCTGGCCTGTTCCCTGGCTTCCTCTCTGGCCATGTCCTCCCGCAAGAAATCAAGAAAGCTCCTCTTCCTGCCCCTGCGTCTCTCTCTTTGTTCAACATTCACTGACGGACTGTCCTCATTGAGGGGCAAGGGAGAGGAATTTGATGGCCCTGGTTCACTGCTACTGGAAGAGGCCAGGGGCATTGAGGCACGCAGCACTGGAGGAGTAATGGAATGCCTCATCCATTAGGGTGAACCAGGGCCATGATGCAGCAGTGTCCTCTCCCTTGTCCACCCCTGAGCCAGTAGGTGGGTTTTTCAGCTCCTACAGAAAAAGAGACTTAAAAATATGTACAATGCATAGTAAATCTGTCCCACAATATTTGTAAAATGATACCTTGTATTTTTGTTTTAAGTTGTCCCACTTCTTTCTTGCCTGTTGAGCGGTGACTTTCCCATCCAGGCCAATTTTCTGAAGCACTTTTCTAGAAAAATGTTAGTGAGAGTAAAGATTTGAAAGGCTAGTTTAATGCTTTTACTGAAAGTAAAAAAAAGAAGGCATGACTGATATATTTAAACCATGGTAACCCCAAATCAAATATGTTTTTTCTCGAGTAGCCGTAGTTTAACCATAGTATTTTTTTTACAAAATGTTTTGGACATTTCAAGTACAATAAAGCCATTTCTTCATTTTCGTAAGGTATGCTTTGGCTGTACATCACATTATATTATAAGTCAAAGGTACATCATACAGCTTAAGCATGTACACTAACAATAATGTGACATTAACATAAAAGAAGCCTTCCTTAAGAACTGAAATGATGTTCAACAACTTACTTCCAGCCATTCACGGCGCTGTTTTTGTGGCCAGTGAAAGCCGCCTCATTCTCAACCCAGGCCGTAATGAAAGCGGCCGTGTCCTCAGATGACCCTTTCAAAATTTAATATGAAATGTTAATACAGAGCGCTTCAGCGATAACCAAGCAAACATTTGGCAAGTACTACAGTTATTTCTCAATAGAAACACCATCAAATGTGTCGAAAGTGAAAATAACACTTACATTTGTACAAAAACTGCGCTTCAGTCGCATTCTCTGATGCCATTTTTCTGAAACTCCTGCAAAATCGACTAATAAAGCCACTCCTCCTCTGACGAATGCGCACAGGATTGTGGGATATCAAAGGCAGCTAAGGATACATCTATGCTTCCTTCAAAACGCGCCCAGATAAAGGTATCTCAGGAAACAGGAAGTAAAGCTAACATTGGATTCGGACATGCCTTGATGTCTTGCTACCTTGAAATGTGTCCTCAGAAGGCAGCATTTTCCAGTTTTCGGACGCAGCCAGAGTCTCTCAGAAGTATAGATGGGCAGAGCTGTGAAAGAGTGCGCAAAAAGATTGTGGAATACTTTAAAAAACAATGTTCCTCAATGTCAAATTGCAAAGGCTTTGCAAATCTCATCAACAGTACATAACATCATCAAAAGAAAGATGAGTCCAAATTTGACATTCTTGTTGGAAATCACGGACACCGTGTTCTCCAGGCTGAAGGGGAGGGAGACCTTCCAGCGTGTTATCAGCGTTCAGTTCAAAAGCCAGCATCTCTGATGGTATGGGGGTGCATAAGTTCATACGGTATGGGCAGCTTGCATGTTTTGGAAGGCACTATGAATGCTGTATATAAAGGTTTAGAGGAGTAACATATGCCCCTCCCCTCCTACACTGCGTTCCAAAATTATTATGCAATGACAAATCAGTAAGATTTCAGTACAATAAACATTCAGATTTTAGTTTTCTAAGAAAATGTGTGTTCGTTTATTTATCCATGTCTTTTTAGATAACTGGTATCAATCTCAGACAAAATAATTTGCCAGATCTATGGAAACCCTACTTAGAGGTTGTTCCACATTATTAAGCAAGTCATAGTTCTCATGCAATATGGGGAGGAAGAAAGACCTTTTTGAAAATGAAAAGCATGAAATGGTGCAATGTTGTGCAAAGGCATGAAAACAACTAATATTGTGTGAAACTGAATGGAGATTATCGAATTATCATAAGATTGTGAGTGATTTAGAGCACAGCAGAACTCGGTCAGATAAAGGCTTATTGGGGAAAGTTCCTGTCAAAAAATGTATTGTATTAAAGGCCGCTATAAAAAAAGCCAGTGTTGAGCAGCAAAACAGGTATTTGAAGCTGCTGGTGCCTCTGGAGTCTTGAGAAACTCTCCATGCAGGTGGCAGTTGTGCGTAAGATGCATTTCAGCCACTCCAAACCAAACCTCACAAAGAGAAACATTTACAGAGGGTTTAGAAATACATGAAGACTCATTTTTAAATAGTTTTATTCACTGACTAATGCCGTACTACAATGGATGGTCTAAATGGATGGATTTCTGGATGGTTGGTGAATGGCCACCGCGTTCCAACAAGATTGCGACGTCAGCAAGGAGCTGGTGGGTGATGATTTGGGCTGGAATACTGGGAAGTGAGATGGAGGGTATTAAAATGATTTTTGCAAGATATGTGGAGTTCATAACTGGCCATTTTCAGCTTTGGTATAAAAAGGAGGATAGTGCAATATACAATGCACTATTGTACAATGCACTATGCACTATCCCATGCTGCAAAAAAACACCAAAGCAATAAAACTGTTTGAAAATGTATTTCTACACCCACTGTAAATGTTCTCTTTGTTAGGTTGGTTTGGTGTCTAAAAATGCATCTTTATGCACAACTGCCAACCTGCATGGAGAGGTTCTCAAGACTCCAGAGACACCAGCAGCTTCAAATACCTGTTTGCTGCTCAACACTGGCCTTTTTTATAGCTGCGCTTTTAATACATTTTTTTGATAGGAACTTTCATTAATAAGCCTTTATCTGACCGAGTTCTGCTGTGCTCTAAATCACGTACAAATCTTATGATAATTCGATAATTCAGTTTTCACACATTAGTTGTTTTCATGCCTTTTGCACAACATTGCACCATTTCATGCTTTTCATCTTCAGAAAGATCTTTCTTCCTCCCCATATTGCATGAGAACTGTGACTTGCTTAATAATGTGGAAAACCTCTAGTAGGGTTTCCATAGATCTGGCAAATTATTTTGTCTGAGATTGAAACCAGTTATCTAAAAAGACATGGATAAATAAACAAACAAACATTTTCTTAGAAAAACTAAAATCTGAATGTTTATTGTACTGAAATCTTACTGATATGTCAATTGCATAATAATTTGGAACGCAGTGTATTTCAGAGAAGGCCTTGTGTATTTCAGCAGGACAATGCAAAATCACATACTGCAGCTATTACAACAGCATGGCTTCATTGTAGAAGAGTCCAGGTGCTGAATTGGCCTGCCTGAAGTCCAGATCTTTCACCTAGAGAAAAATATGTCAAGACGACCACAAACTCTCAGCAGCTGGAAACCTATATCAGGCAAGAATGGGACCAAATTTAACACCGAAATTCAGAAACTCATAACCTCTATGCCCAGACGTCTTCACACTGTTTTGAAAAGAAGAGGAGATGCTACACCGTAGTAATGCCCCCGTCCCAACTATTTTGAGACCTGTAGCAGGCATCAAATTTGAAATGAGCTCATTTTGTGCATAAAATTGTGAACGAAGTGAACGAAAACATCCTGCAAACTTTTAAATCTGAAACTGCACCGTATATAAAGTTATTGTCTCTCAAAATCAAGAGTAGACTCTGAGTCAATTAAACAAGTTATTTGTAAAATGAATCCCAAGCCGTTTCATTGTGACGTCAAAGCAAATCATTAGCATATTGCCCATCTACTTATTGTGCTCACAGTAGGGCTGGGCGATATATCGCATACGATTGTCACGCGCATTTCGTCACTAAAGCCGGTTGCCTGATTACCGCGAAATCGCCATCAGCTGCTTTCAAATGGAGCGGCATTTAATAGACAGAACCGTAGATCACTGACAAGCTACGCAATATCGCGTTCATTATCGCAGATGAATTGCCTTCGATAATGAACATGATATTGCGTAATGGACCAATGGACCATTACGCAATATCAATGGACCATTTTTTTGGACCAAAATGTATTATAGATGCTTCAAACACTTCTAACTAACCCACTGATGTCACATGGACTACTTTGATGATGTTTTTATTACCTTTCTGGACATGGACAGTATACCGTACATACATTTTCAATGGAGGGACAGAAAACTCTCGGACTAAATCTAAAATATCTTAAACTGTGTTCCGAAGATGAACAGAGGTCTTACGGTTTTGGAATGACATGAGGGTGAGTCATTAATGACATAATTTTAAAATTAATGACATTTTTGAGTGAACTAACCCTTTAATAACACATTCTCCCATATCTACAGAAATAATCATATAAATAAGAATGAAAAAGTCCTCCTGCAGCTCTGTCGAAGCCTGGGTCTGAATATCATCAATGGTAAGTTACGAGGAGACACTTTAGGGAGATTTACATTTTGTTCACCTCTTGGGAATAGCACAGTTGAGTATATGATAACAGACATAGATCCTTCATCTCTCAGATCATTCACTAGAGAACTAACCCCTCTGTCTGATCACAGTCAAATCACTGTGTATCTCAAAAAGACAGAAAATAACATTAACACAAAGCCCAGTAAGCTGTACAACATCAGAAAACCATACAGATGGGTTGAAAACAGCACTGAAGAATATCAGAAAGCACTTAGCAGCCAAAAAATACAAGCGCTGATAGATAACTTTCTAAATAACACTCACACTATATACTATATACAACTATACTCACACTAATGAAGGTGTCAATCTTGCTGTCAGAGATATAAATTACATATTTGAAAAATCAGTAAAACAATCCAAATTGAAAAAATGGAAAAAATCAAATACCCCAAAACAACAAAAAATGGTTTGATCAAGACTGCCAAACTATTCACAAAAACTGAGAACATTGTCAAGTCAGAAACACAAAGATTCAAATAATGTAGAGATCTGCCTTCTTTACAGTGAAACACTAAAACAATACAAACATACTCTCAGAAACAAAAAAGCACAATACACCCAAAAACAACTGACAATAATCGAGAAGTCAGTGAACACAAACCAATTTTGGGAAAATCGGAACAATCTGAAAAAAACTGATCATGAAGAATTGATAAAATATGCATAGCCATTTATAAGAGAAGGAAAAGTTAGTTAAAGTTCTACTATGGCAACGTCGCGGTCTACGTGCCCACAATGTTGTGACAACGTAGAATTGTAAGACGCCACAGGGCTGTAGCAACGTTCCCTTTCGATACTTCACTTGTACTGCGTATGGGGAAAAGTCTCCCTTTTTCCCCGTCACTGAAGCCTTTTTCAATAACGCAGTGTAACTGCACCGTCATTGGTTCACTCATAGACAAGTTGTTGAACCAATGACGGCGCGGCATAGCTGCGCAGCTTATGGCGAGAAAGCGCGCAAACTTTCCTGCCGAAATGGGCGTGGTAAAGGGCTATATAAGCAGGCGTTTCGCCATAGGATTTCAGTTCTTTCTCCTTCAGCGACGACTTCTCCTCGCTGATCTCCGCCTGAAGCCGAAGAAGCTTGCCGCCTTTGAAGAAGCTCTCGCCGCCGTCTGAAGAGGCTCCCGCAGCGGACTCAGCTGGACTCGCCGGTCTGAGACAGCGCCGGCGCCCTCGCTGACTGCAGACCACAGTGCCGTCTTCGAGTCGCCGCTTCCCGCTTTGGCCGTTTCCCAGCGTGTCTCCTGCCGCCATCCGGCGCGCCTTCTGAAGGGCTTCTCCGCGGCTTATTGCCGCTCTAAAAGAGCACAACAGCGGTTTTGGAACAACCGCTCCGTAAGAGCTTCCGCGGCCCTCGCCGCTCTAAAAAGAGCCCCCCAATCGCCGTTATCACGGCGGTGGCGTTTTTACAAATGCCGCGCCACTCTGCACGACGACGATGGACACAGCGAGTGCGTCGCTTGCCTGGGCAAGTCCCACGCTGACGGCGCGCTTGCTGGAGCCTCATGCCTGCACTGCGAGAGCATGAGTCTCGGTTCCCTGCGCTCGCGGGTCGCCTTCTTCACGGAGGCCGATCTCGCCGCTTGCGCCCTCCCGTCTCCTTCCTCCCGTGAGCCGGCTAGGAAGAGACAGCGGGGTAGAGCGATTCAGCACCCGGAGTTGAGTGAGCTCATGCCGGCTCAGCCCCCGCGTGCCTCGCCCTCTCCTCCAAGGGAACACTCTCCCGTCCTGTTCTCCCGTCCTGAGCAGCGTTACTCTGCCGATGCAAGTGACCTCGTCTCGTTTGGAGGATCGGACGACGAAGCAGATGACTCCATGTCTCTTGCGGCCTCCGAAGCAGAAGTGTGGACTGGCGAACCGGAAGATCCCGCTCCCCCACCTCCTTTGGAGCCCATAGAACACAGCCAAGGCATGGATGCCGAACTTTTCCGCATCCTGTCTAGAGCTGTGGAAGAACTGGACCTTGAGTGGGCCCCTCCAGAGAAGCCATCACGCAGCCGCCTGGACGAATGGTTCCTGCCAGGCCGCCGCCAAGCGCCTCGCCAGCGCTCAGCTCCATTCTTCCCCGAGGTCCACGAAGAGCTGACGAAGTCGTGGCGCGCTCCATACTCCGCCCGCCTCCACACGACGCATCGCTCTGCCCTCACCGCCGTTGATGCCGCCGAAGAGAAGAGATACGAGCACTTGCCGCCCCTAGATGAAGCAGTGGCAGCTCACCTCTGTCCTCCCGCGGCCGTGGGATGGAAGACGAAGAGGGCCCTTCCCTCCAAGCCCTGCCGGACCACATCCACTCTGGCAGGACGGGCTTACACTTCGGCGGGCCAGGCTGCCTCCGCGCTCCATACAGTGGCCATATTCCAGGTCTTCCAGGCCAAACTCCTCCACTCGCTGGATGAGTCTGGAATAGATGCACCGGCCTTCAAGGACCTGCGCAGCACCACCGACCTAGCCCTGCAAGCCACGCAGGCTACGGCCCAAGCCATTGGCCGCTCAATGGCCAGCCTGGTCTTTTTGGAGCGCCACCTATGGCTCAACTTAACAGAGATCAAGGACCTAGACAAGATGGCCTTTCTGGACGCTCCGGTCTCATCCTCCGGTCTCTTTGGGCCAGCAGTGGATGGCTTTACCGAGTGCTTCACCGTGGCGCAGAAGTCGTCTCAGGCCATGAGACACTTATTGCCCAAGCGCTCCAGCTCGGCTTCTGCTTCCAGCCGCCCCAGGACTGCGCCGGCTCAGCAGAACAAGCCAGCTCCGCCCGCCTCCCAGGCACCGCCTCCAAAGGAGCACCACCAGCGCTCGCGCCCTACGAAGCGCCCATCCTTCCCGAGACGCCAGGGACCCCCGGCCCAAAATTGTGCTGGACCCGGTGACTCCGAAGACATCCTGATTTATCAGAAAGGAAGAGGATGGGGGATTGTCTTGTTGCGACCGGACCACCCCAAAAGCTCCTGCGTGCAGTTTCCCCTCCGCCTCGTCTAATTCCGGGCGTGGGAGACATGCCACATGTTGTAACTGGGCCCACACCTGTTGCGCCCACACAAGCCGCCGTTTTCACAGCGAACACTATTTTACTTCATCAAAAAGAGAGCAAATTTCCTCTTCCACCTCTCGGTGTACGGCCCCCTCACCGGCGGCCTGTCATCCGACGTTATACAACCCCTTGTCACTCGGGCCGAGGCTTGGCAAGCCATCCCCGATGTGTCAGGCTGGATCCTGGGGATCGTAACTCAGGGCTACTCGCTCCAATTTGCACGACGGCCCCCTCACTTCGGCGGGGTGCTGCAAACCTCGGTGAATCCGGACGACGCTCACGTCCTCCGAGCCGAAGTTATGACATTGCTAAGAAAGGGAGCTGTGGAAATAGTTTCCCCTGCGGAGAGCGAGTCAGGCTTTTACAGCCGCTACTTTCTGGTCCCCAAGAAGGATGGCGGTCTCAGACCCATACTAGATCTCAGACTTTTGAATCGCTCCCTCATGAGACGGAAGTTCAAAATGCTGACGCTGAAGCAGATCCTCGCGCACATTTGCCCCGAGGACTGGTTCTGCTCGCTGGACCTGAAGGATGCGTATTTTCACATCCAGATAGCCCCCCATCACAGACGATTCTTGAGATTCGCATTTGAGGGGGTGGCGTACCAATATACGGTCCTGCCCTTCGGGCTGTCTCTGGCTCCTCGCACTTTCACCAAGTGCATGAACGCGGCGCTTTCCCCTCTGAGACAAATGGGAATCCGGGTTCTAAATTATCTCAACGACTGGCTCATTCTAGCCCGTTCGCGAGCCAAGCTGGAACACCACAGATCCGTGCTCCTCAGCCATTTACAATGTCTGGGTCTCAGGGTCAACTTAGCCAAGAGCTCGCTGTGCCCCAGCCAAAAAATTTCGTTTCTCTGGGGGCAGTGTTCGACTCAGTCCGTATGACGGCAGTAGTCTCGCCGGAACACGCACTGGCGATTCAGCAGCTCGCGGCCTCAGTCAAGAACAAAGCCTATCTCCCTCTGAAGCTTTTCCAGAGGTTGTTAGGGTTGATGGCTTCCACCTCCCCGGTGCTGCAGCTCGGCCTTCTTCGGATGCGGCCTCTTCAGTACTTGGTTGAAGTTCCGGGTTCCTCCAAGCGCCTGGCGGCACGGCCGCCTATGTCTCAAGGTCAATCAGGCCTGTCTTCTGGCCCTGAAACCTCGGTTGAACCCTGCTTGGTTCAGTCTTGGAGTACCCCTGCAGGCGGTTTCACAACGGACGGTGCTCTCAACAGACGCCTCCAACTCGGGTTGGGGCGCTGTGTGCGAGGGCAGACCGGCCTTCGGGGAAACGAGGAAAGCCGTCTACACATCAACTGCCTCGAGATGCTAGCAGTGATGAAAGCCCTTTAATCCTTTCAGGCCCACTTGACAGGACGCCATGTCTTAGTCCAATCAGACAGCATGACAGTGGTGTCGTACATAAACCACCAGGGCGGTCTTTCGTCCAGCCGCTTATGCGCTCTGGCAAAACGCCTTCTGGAATGGGCTCTGCCGAGACTTCAGTCGCTCAGAGCGACTCATATTCCTGGCAAGACCAATCTGGGTGCGGACATGTTGTCGCGGAGCAACATCCCCTCAGACGAGTGGATGCTCCACCCCCAGACGGTTCTCATGATTTGGGAGCTCTTCGGGAGAGCAGAGGTAGACCTCTTTGCCTCAGAAGACAACTCTCACTGCCCAACATTTTTCTCGAAGGAAGTCGATGCTCTGGCCCACACATGGCCCAGCACACTCCTTTATGCTTTTCCCCCGATCGCACTGATCCCCCAGGTCATCAGGCGCATCAGGGAAGACCAACACAGAGTCCTTCTGGTGGCCCCGCTGTGGAGGAGCAAGTTTGGTCCTCGGAGCTGTTCAAGCTCTCTACGAGAGCCCCTTGGCCGATTCCCCTGAGACGGAATCTCCTTTCTCAGGCAAACAGAATGATCTGGCACCCACAGCCAGAACTCTGGGCTCTACACCTCTGGTCCCTCGATGGGAGCCGGCTGACCTCCCCGGGGACGTTCTAAATACCATATCTCAGGCAAGAGCCCCGTCCACGAGACGCCTCTACGCCCAGAAATGGTCGTCTTTGTTGATTGGTGCTCTTCGCGCAACATAGATCCTGTGGAGAGTGATGTATCTTTCATACTGTCTTTCCTCCAAGAGCGTTTAGATATGGGGCGTACCCCTTCTACGCTTAAGGTGTATGTAGCAGCCATCGCAGCGTTTCATGCTCCTATTGCTGGCCAATCAGTGGGTCGAAACGGCCTTGTGGTCCGTTTTTTAAGGGGTTCTAGGCGATTAAATCCACCTCGTCCCCTCACTGTTCCCACTTGGGACCTTTCCCTGGTCCTCAGGGCCCTAAAGGGTAACCCCTTTGAGCCGCTGCGTTCAGCTGACCTCAGGCCCCTGACGATGAAAACCGCTCTGCTACTTGCTTTAGCATCGGTCAAGCGTGTTGGCGATTTGCAGGCCCTCTCTGTGAGCCCTGCATGCCTCGAATTCGGGCCTAATGATTCTAAGGTCATTCTGAAACCCAGGCATGGCTACGTTCCCAAGGTGCTCTCAACCCCGTTTAGAGCACAGGTCATCTCGCTTTCTGCTCTTCCTCCCTCTACGGATGAACGAGAGCTGGAGTTACTCTGCCCTGTCAGGGCATTGAGGACCTATGTGGAGCGATCGCAGCCTTTCAGGCAGTCGGATCAGCTCTTTGTTTGTTTTGGTGGCCGCACCAAAGGGTCTCCGGTCTCAAAACAGCGTCTCTCACGTTGGATAGTCAAAGCCATTAACCTATGTTACTCCTCTCTGGGCGTTGAATGCCCCATAGGAGTCAGAGCCCATTCCACTAGAGGAATGGCTTCCTTATGGGCTTGGTCCAACGGAGTTTCCATTAAAGACATCTGTGAGGCGGCCGGCTGGTCTTCGCCGTCCACTTTTGTCAGGTTTTATCATCTTGATGTCCCGACCTTGCAAGCTTGGGTTCTTTCAGTGTGATTGGGCGGCCTCTTACGAGTTCCGCCTCACGCTATTACAGGAATTAATTCCGTTGTAGTGTAACAAGGGATATGGCGGCTTTGCCTTCTTACTTGTTTTCCTGGTCCCCTTCCGGTGTCCAAAACAAGTTATGTCGTTCCCTGCCATGGCATGGCGCGGTTGAATTCGTTCCCCATACGCAGTACGAGTGAAGTATCGAAAGGGAACGTACTCGGTTACTAACATAACCT
Organism: Culter alburnus; assembly: GCA_028476615.1. Classification (NCBI taxonomy): domain Eukaryota; kingdom Metazoa; phylum Chordata; class Actinopteri; order Cypriniformes; family Xenocyprididae; genus Culter; species Culter alburnus. Next base: position 4,195 of record JAOTNS010001162.1, on the reverse strand, counting down.
CGGTTCCCTGAGATACGGAACGAGTACTGCGTTACTTGCCGTGCCACGAGGCTGTGGCTCAGAGTCGTCGCTTCAGTCGATTGACCTGAAATCCTATGGTGAAACGCCTGCTTATATAGCCCTTTACCACGCCCATTTCGGCGGGAAAGTTAGCGCGCTTTCTCGCCATAGGCCGCGCAGCTATGCCGCGCCGTCATTGGTTCAACAACTTGTCTATGAGTGAACCAATGACGGTGCAGTTACACTGCATTATTGAAAAAGGCTTCAGTGACGGGGAAAAAGGGAGACTTTTCCCCATACGCAGTACTCGTTCCGTATCTCAGGGAACCGAGGTTATGTTAGTAACCGAGTATGTTATAGCGCAACTTTGAGCAACTGGACATGACGTTCTGACGTTTTTTTTTTAAATGGTAGATTATAAATATTTCCCATTCTGCGTGTTATATTTTGAGGTTATTTTTTAATCACTCGACATTAGATCACTAATAATACTTTTTTGGATATATTGTTTATACTTATTATTTAAGGGCAACAAATTAATCAATTAGAATCAACACCTGCAGCAAATGTACACTTTGAGGAGTAAAAATGACATACAAGGTTATATAGTTCGACCTAAGACTGGAAATTTCTCACTCTTCTTCTGATTCCTCAATTCCCCCTTGTTGTTCTGCTGTTTTTAGTCAGTTTAACCCTATTACTTTCATTCAGCTCCAAGAAATAGTAGATCACCTTAAGCCTTCAGGCTCCTATACTGATGTAATCCCTCCTTTCTTCCTTAAACAAGTCTTTGATGTTGTTGGCTTTCATTTTCTGATCATGTTAAATTGCTGTTTAGAATCTGGTATCATACCTGATTCGCTTAAACATGCATCAGTCCACCCATTGCTCAAAAAACAGAACTTAGACCCTAGCCTGACTTCGTCATACTCATATTCTAGGCAGAATGTGAGTCTGATACTGCTCCATTGCACTTGAATTATGGGGCGTGTCTTAACCGAACCAGTAAAAAAAAAAAACTCTGCACTCAATTGGATAGACCTACAACCAATCAGAGCAACGCAGTAAGTGACGTATGTTGAACTTGTACTTAAAACTTTTGCCGAATCCATTGGAAGGACGGCAACACTCTTTCCCATCGACAAATGCCTTGATTGCGGTTCTTTGTTCGTCTTTTAAAATTAATGTGCTGTCGATTTCTTTTATTACAGACGTGATAGCGGAATCTAAACATCTTACTTCTCCAGCTGCAGTCAACCAATTCAACCCAAGCGCTCTTTGATGACGTGGGTGGTTACGTAACTGCAGATAGCCTGTCCATCATCGATTAAAGCCCGCCCTGGGCAATTGATTGGCGGCCTTCTGGGAGCCGAGCATATTACTCCACAATGGATCGAGTCCAGACGAACTTCCCGTCCAAAAAATGTTGTGGGCGGGGTTCGGGCTGGCACCCGGCTACTTAGACCCCACAGTGTTAGCCAATTTTAGACCCATTTCAAATTTGGTCTTTTATTTAAGATCTTGGAGAAAACAGTCCTCCAACATGTTTCCTAGCTGATAATGCAATTTTTGAAATTTTTCAATCTGGTTTAGAAACATCACTCCACAGAGACTGCTTTGTGAGGGTTTTAATGATATACTAATGACCTGTGATTCAGGTGACTATGCTGTTCTTGTGCTTTTAGATCTAACTGCTGCTTTTGATACAGTAGATCATGCTCTTTCTTATTGCCCTGTTGGAACAGTGTGCAGGCATCACAGGCAGTGCACTTGAGTGGTTTAAATCTTATTTTACCAACAGAAGTTTTTCAGTGAAGATCAGACAACATACCTCTAGTAATGCTGTGTTATCTTGTGGGGTCCCTCAAGGGTCCATTCTGGCCCCCATTCTTTTTCTTTATACATGATTCCACTTGGTTCCATTTTTAGAAAACATGGGCTGTCATTCCATTGTTATGCTGGTGACACACAAATTTATCTGCCTTTAAAACAAAATCTTATTGTTTGAATACTCTCATGACCTGTTTGACTGATGTAAAAGCCTGGCTGTCTTCAAACTTTCTGAATTTCAATGAGAGCAAAACAGAAATTATAATTTTTGGACCCTCTGATTCCTCTACTACTCCTAAATTAAATGTTGGTGGTTTGTCCACTTGCGTGAAGCCCTTGGTGAGAAATTTGGGTGTTATGTTTGATGAATCTCTGAAATGTGATAAGCAGATAAATTCAGTTGTGAAAATTGCTTTTTCCAGCTCAGACTTTTATCAAAAGTAAAATCATTTCTGTCTTTTAAAAACTTTGAAAAAGTAATCCATGCTTTTATTTCTTCACGGTTGGATTACTGCAACTCTCTTTATATTGGGATTAGTCATTCAGCTATGTCCCGATTACAGTAGTCCAAAATGTGGCAGCGAGACTTTTGATGGGTGCACGGAAACGGGGATCCTATTACTCCTATTTTACGTCCCTACACTGGTACACTAAAGAGTGGATTTTAAAATTTTACTTCTTGTTTATAAATTCCTAAATGGAATGGCTCCACCTTACCTTTCCACCCTTCTGACTGAACACCATCCAACAGATCACTCCGGTCATCAATCAGAGTCTCCTGTCTATCCCTAAATCTAGGTTAAAATGTAGGGGGGACGGTTTTCTGTAGCTGGTCCTAGACTCTGGAATGATTTGCCCATTTCAATTAGACAGGCTCCATCTCTATCGGTTTTTAAATCTAAGTTGAAAACATATTTGTTTGATAAGGCATATAATACATGTTGAAGCACCCTTACATTGTCTTTTACTGTTGTCTTTTAATGCTAAAGCACCATTTTTAGTTCTTTTTATGGTATGTTTTCACAAATTCTCTGTGTATGTCTTTTATTGCTTAATGATTTATTACTTTTATATTTATCTTTTTACTTATTGTGTTTTTACTGTGTTTTTAGCTATTGTAAAGCACATTGGACAACATAGATTGTATTTAATTGTGCTATATAAATAAATTGTCATTGCCATAATTCAACTTTATTAAAACTGCATATTCTAATTATTCTTCAAAAGTTATGCATTTATAATAGCATGTAATTTGTGACAGCATATTATACAGCATTTATAATAGCATGTAATATATGTGACAGCAAATATATATTATATATAATATTTAAAAAATAAAAAAATAAACAGCAAAGGCAGTTTATTGAACATTTATTGAACAAAATTGGGCTTTGTACATGGCTGACAGGTGAGCATAGTCAACGGCCAGGTGAAAAGATTGGTAACCAGAATGAGTCCAGGAAAGATCAACAAATGCAAGCGCAGAAACCTTGAGGCATGAGTCCGAAACCTGTAGACATCCGGGACCAGAGAGGGTTGCGCTGCAGGCACAGGTAAACTAGGCAGAGCTTGATATGACAGGACTAGACCGGGACTGACCAGAGTGACTAGTGAGCAGACAGGAGAAATCAGTCTTCTCAAACGGTCCTGTGTGTGTGATCTCAAAATGGTAAAATTTTGATTATTTTTCATAAAAAGCTCTATTTATCTTACCTTAAAATTGATGAGCCATAACCTTGCAGAAATCTAAAAAAAATTCTGTTGTGTTAAAAAGAAAAAACAATGAACAGCCATATTATTATTAACTGACATTTGTAAAGATGGATTGCTCATTGTTTGTTACCTTTACATAAACTAATGTTAACAAATGAGACTTTAAAAGGTTTGTTCACCCAAAAATGATATTTCTGTCATTAATTACTCACCCTCATGACATCCCAAACTCGTAAGACCTTCATTCATCTTCAGAACACAAACTAAGATATTTTTTTATGAAATCCGAGGGTATCTGATCCACATATCCACACAAACTCACATTGTCATTGCACCTTTTGAGGTCCAGGAAGGGAGTTAAACACATAGTTAAAATAGTCACAACATGACTACAGTGGTTCAACCTTAATGTTATGAAGCAATGAGAATACTTTTGTGTGCCAAAACAAAAATAAAAATTTTACTGGCGATACTGAGCCCGCGTTCGGACCTAAACACGGAACCACTGAACGTAAACAATATAGCAGAATGACGGGACAGACAAATTTGTAGAAAAAGTTATCTTAGTTTTGTTTTTGCACAAGTATTCTCGTTGCTTCATAACATTAAGGTTGAACCACTGTAGTTATGTTGCTCTATTTTAAACCATAGT
>JAOTNS010001161.1:0-20183 GCA_028476615.1 Culter alburnus | reverse complement strand
ATCACGTTCTCTTGGACCACAAATAGTTCTATGGGTCAATAGTACTGTTGTTCTAAGTAACATCAGAAAGATCAATCGTTTTTTCAAAAAGTTCGCAAATCAGACTACTTTCCCCGAATTGTTCAGTGGGGTTCTAATAATGGGGACTTCCGGGTTTTTAGGTGAGTAACATCAGAAGAGTCAATAGTACTGTATGAAATATGCACTCGTCAAGTACGAAAGCCAGAATTATGTCCTTAAGGTCAAATATGCAATACTGTAAGGCTGATGTATCAGCAGAAAGATCAATGAGTTTATATGAAAAGTTCATCATCGTGACCAAAGTACTCTTGGACCAAATATATGTTCTATGTATCAATATGGTCTTCTGTCTGTCTGAAGTCATGGTAATGTATATAGTTCTTGATCGAGTACTCTTTGGCCAGAAATATTTCCTTAAGGTCAAATATGCAGTACTCTATAACTGACATTTCATTGGAAGGAGTCAATGAGTCAGTATAGAAGTTCTTGATCAGGACTAATTTGCCCGAAATATGTTCTAGGTCAAACATGGGCTCATGTATGACTGAAGTAACATCAGAAAGAGTCAACAGTAATGTAAGAAAAGTTCAAGATCGAGTACACTTTGGCCTGAAATATGTACTCAAGGTCAAATATACAGTACTCTATATCTGACATTCATTGGAAGGAGTCAAAGAGTCAGTATAGAATGTTCATGATCGAGTACTCTTTGGCCAGAAATATGTCCTTTAGGCCAAATATGCAATACTGCATGGCTGATGTATCAGCAGTCAATGAGTGCTCTTGGACCAAAAATATGTTGTCAAATATGACTACTGTCTGTCTGAAGTTGCATCAGAATGACTCAATTTATGTACGAAAATTTCAAAATCAAGGACTAATTTGCCAGAAATATGTTCAGTGGGTCTAATATGGACTTCTGTATGGGTGAAGTAACATCAGAAGGAGTCAATAGTAATGTACGAAAAAATTCAAATGTAGTACTCTTTGGCTAGAAAAATGTCCTTAAGCTCAAACATGCAGTACTCTATATCTGACATTTGATTGAAGGAGTCAGTGAGTCAGTATAAAAGTTCTTGATCGAGGACTAATTTGCTGGAAATATGTTCAGTAGGTCAAACATGGGCTCATGTATGGCTGAAGTAAATCAGAAAGAGTCATAGTAATGTAAGAAAATTCACGATCGAGTACTCTTTGGCCAGAAATGTCCTTTAGGTCAAATATGCAATACTGTACGGCTGATGTATCAGCAGGGAGTCAATGAGTTTACATTAAAAAAGTTCATCATCATGATCAAGTACTCTTGGACCAAAAATATGTTCTTGATCGAATTACTAATTTGCCCGAAATATGTTCTGTCGGTCTAATATGGACTTCTGTATGGGTGAAGTAACATCAGAAGGAGTCAAATAGTAATGTATGAAACGTTCAAGATCGAGTACTCTTTGGCCAGAAAATGTCCTTAAGTCAAATAGGCAGTACTCTATAACTGACATTTCATTGGAAGGAGCCATGAGTCAGTATTGAAGGTTCTTGATGGAGGACTAATTTGCTGGAAATATGTTCTGTAGGTCAAAGACGGGCTCATGGATGGCTAAAGTAACATCAGAAAGAGTCAACAGTAATGTAAGAAAAGTTCAAGATCGAGTACACTTTGGCCAGAAATATGTACTCAATGTCAAATATACAGTACTCTATATCTGACATTTCATTGGAAGGAGTCAAAGAGTTAGTATAGAATGTTCATGATCGAGTACTCTTTGGACAGAAATATGTCCTTTAGGTCAAATGTGCAATACTGCATGGCTGATGTATAAGTTAGTTCTTGTATACAAATGCAATGAAAAGCGCATACCTTATATGTATATGTATATAATAAGTTAACTAGTTCATGCAGTGCACTGAAACAGTTATTGATGCATTGCAATGCAACAGTATATGTGATTTGTGTTCTCTACAGTGCACAAAGGAAAGAGTTCGTTTTTTTAAGGAATGCAGTGCAACAATCAGCTGTTATGTTGAACTAGTGAACTAGTTAAATATTTAAATTAAACTATTGTATTCAATGCATTGAAACACTGATTATAGTTCTTGATGCATTGCAATACAAGAAGAATATGTGATTTGTTTCTCTAAGTTTCTCTTTGTATACAGTGCAAGGAAACAGTACATAACTTGCATGCACTGAAATGTAACAAGCACATTTTTAAATTTCATTTTTAAATTATAAATTTCTTCTGTGCATGACATAAGTAAAATATTGTATGCAATGCAATGAAGCAGTTAGTTCTTGTATTTATTGGAATGCAACGGCATATGTGACTCCGTAACGGATTAAGTCAGTACAAATACAATACACCTGTTATGTGTTATCGCTTCACTGCGTAACGGATTAAGTTACTACAAATGCAATGCATAACGGATCAGTTAGTTCATTCATCGCAACACAACGTGTTTTGTTTTATCTCTTCAATGGATGAGGAATACGTTGGTTCTTGTATAAAATGCAAAGAAACATTGCATAACTTTACATATTAGTTATTGTATGCATTGCAATGCAACGGCACATGTTACATTAATTTCTTCTATGCACAGCATGATGTTAACAATTGTACGCAAGGCAATGGAAGTGAGATATTTCTTGGATGCACTGAAATGCAGCAGCATATGTGTTTTGTTTTGTCTTCAATGCACAATGGAAAGAGTTCGTTTTTTCGTTTATATATATGAAGAGATATATCATTTTAGCAACAGTCATTATATCAACAGCATATGTGATTTTCTTGCCTCTTCAATGCTCAAATGAAAAAGTTCTTTCTTTTAAGCATTTGGAAAGAATTTAGTTCTTATATGGAATGCAGTGCAACAAGCACCTGTCATGTGTTATCTCATAAATGAGGAATACGTTAGTTATACGTTATTAGTTGTGTTAGTTACATGTGGCAATGCAACAGAACATATGTTATATTCATTTCTTCTATGCACAAAGCGTAATAAGCTAACTAGTTAATGCAGAGCACTGAACAGTTATTGATGCATTGCAATGCAACAGCATATGTGATTTTTTGCCTCTTCAATGCACAAATGAAAAAGTTCTTTCTTTTAAAGTAATGCAGTGCAACAAGCACTTGTCATGAGTTATGCATGTCATGCGTTATGCAATGTTATATCTTTTCAGTGCTTACATGTGGCAATGCAACAGCACGTTTGTTATATTAATTTCTTTTATGCACAACTATTGTATGCATTGAAACAATTCTTGATGTATTACAATACAACAGCACATGATTCGTGACTCGTTGCACAGAAGAGAGTTCTTGTATGCATTGCAGTGCCACAAGCAGCTGTTATGTTATCTCTTCAGTGCATGAGGAATACGTTCTTGTATACAATGCAAGAAAACTTCACTTACATGCATAACTGAGATGTGGCAATGCAACAGCACGTATGTTATATTAACTTCTTCTTTGCACAGCGTAATAAGTTAACTATTGTATGCAATGCTTTCTTGATGTATTATAATGCAACATTACATTTTTTTTTATTTCTTCTATGCGCAGCGAAATTAACTAGTTTATTTAAATTATAGTAGTAGTATAGTAGTATTTAAATTAAACTATTGTATTCAATGCACTGATACTGATTATACAATGATTATAGTTCTTGATGCATTGCAAGGCAACAAGCATATGTGATTTGTTTTCTGTTCCATGCGTAAGGAATAAGATACTTTTTGTATACATGCAAGGAAACAGTACACAACTTGCATGGAATTTTTTGTATGCATGCATTTGTATGCATTGCATCAAGCACATTTCTTATATTACATTTCTTCTGTGCATAATATAAGTAAAATATTGTATGCAATGCAATGAAACAGTTAGTTCTTGTATTTATTGCAAATGTAACGGCATATATGATTTGTTTTCTGTTCAGTGCACAAAGGAAAGAGTTCGTTCTTGTAAGGAATGCAGTGCAACAAGCACCTGATGCAACAGAATTATTTCTTCACTGCGTAACGGATTTAGTACAAATGCAATGCATAACGGATCAGGTAGTTCATTCATCGCAAACACAACGTGTTTTTTGTTATCTCTTCATAGATAAGGAATATTAGTTCTTGTATGCAAGGAAATAATGCATAACACTTACATGTTCTTGTATGCATTGTAATGCAACGGCACATGTGTTACATTAATTTCCTCTATGCGCAGCGTAATAAGTTAATTATTGTACGCAGTGCAATGAAGCAGTTCCATTGAACTGTTCCAATGAAGTATGATCCATTGAAATGCAACAGCATATGTGATTTGCGTTCTCTTCAGTGCACAAAGTAAAGAGTTCGTTCTTGTAAAGAATGCCGTGGAACAATCATCTGTTATGTTATCTCCATTGCATAACGGATTAGGTTACTACAAATGTCATCGCAACACGTCGAGTTGTGTGTTATCTCAACTTGTAGTTAGATCTTCTATACAATGGAGGGAAACAGTGCATAAACTTGCGTTACATGTTACTTGCATGTTATTGCAAAGTTAATATTCAATGCAATGAAACAGTTTATTTCTTGATCCATTGAAATGCAACAGCATATGTGATTTGTGTTCTGTTCTGTGCACAAAGGAAAGAGTTCGTTCTTGTAAGGAATGCCAAGCAAGAAGCAGCTGTTATGTTATCTCCACTGCGTAACGGATTAAGTTACTGCAATGCAATGCAAATGTTATGTGTTATCTCTTCAATGCATAACGAATGATTTAGTTCATTCATCGCAGCACAACGTGTTTTATGTTATCTCTTAAATGGATGAGGAATACGTTCTTGTATACAATGCAAGGAAACATAGCTTACATGCATAACTTACATGTGGCAATGCAACAGCACGTATGTTATATTAATTTCTTCTCTTCTCAGCGTATTAAGTTAACCATTGTATGCAATGCACTGAAACAGTTCTTGATGCATTTGCAATGCAACACCATATGTGATTTGGAAAGAATTTAGTTCTTATATGCAATGCAGTGCAACAAGCACCTGTCATGTGTTATCTCATAAATGCATGAGGAATACGTTAGTTATACGTTATTAGTTGTGTTATTTACATGTGGCAATGCAACAGAACGTGTTATATTCATTTCTTCTATGCACAAGTGTAATAAGTTAACTAGTTTATGCAGAGCACTGAAACAGTTATTGATGCATTGCAGTGCAACAGCATATGTGATTTTTTGCCTCTTCAATGCACAAATGAAAAAGTTCTTTCTTTTAAGTAATGCGATGTCATGAGTTATGCAATGCAATGTTATATCTTTTCAGTGCTTAACGGATGATTTAGTTCATTCATCGCAACACAACGTGTTTTGTGGTATCGCTTCAATGGATGAGGAATACGTTAGTTTTTGTAGGCTATACAATTCACGGAAACAGTGCATAACTTACATGTAGCAATGCAACATAAGCACATATGTGTTACCTATTAATTACGCAACGAAATAAGTTTATAAGTTAGTTAGGATTTTGAATGCAAATCAAGAGAATATATGTTGTAATATCTCTTCACCGCATAATGCATTAAAGGTTAGATTGTATATAACGGATGAGTTCGTTCATTCACCGCAAAACAACGTGTTTTTTATCTCTTCAATGGATGAGGAATACGTTCTTGGTTACAATGCAAGGAAATAGTGCATAACTTACATGTGGCAATGCAACAGCACGTTTGTTATATCAATTTCTTTTATGCACAACAATGCATACATTGAAACAATTCTTGATGTATTACAATGCATCAGCACATGTGATTCGTGACTAGTTGTACCTCGTTGCACAGAAGAAAGAGTTCTTGGATGCATTGCAGTGCTACAAGCACCTGTCCTGTGTTATTTCAGTGCATGAGGAATACATTCTTGTATACGATGCAAGAAAACAATAACTTGCATAACTTTTAGATGTGGCAATGCAACAGCACGTATGTTATATTAATTTCTTCTATGCACAGCGTAATAAGTTAGGAATAAGTAAGGAATAAGATACTTTTTGTATACATGCAAGGAAACAGTACATAACTTGCATGGAACTTTTTGTATGCATTGCAATGCAACAAGCACATTTCTTATATTACATTTCTTCTGTGCAAAATATAAGTAAAATATTGTATGCAATGCAATGAAACAGTTAGTTCTTGTATTTATTGCAATGCAACGTCATATATGATTTGATTTCTGTTCCGTGCACAAAGAAAAGAGTTCGTTATTGTGAGGAATGCAGTGCAACAAGCACCAGATGCAACAGAATTATTTCTTCACTGCGTAACGGATTAAGTTAGTACAAATGCAATGCATCTGTTATGTGTTATTTCTTCACTGCGTAACGGATCAAGCTACTACAAATGCAATGCATAACGGATCAGTTAGTTCATTCATCGCAACACAACGTGTTTTGTGTTATCTCGTCAATGGATGAGAACGTATTGTTGGTTCTTGTATAAAATGCAAGGAAACAATGCATAGTTCTTGTACGCATTGCAATGCAACGGCACATATTACATTAATTTCCTCTGTGCTCAGCGTAATAAGTTAACTATTGTACGCTATGCAATGAAAAAGTTATTTCTTGATGCAATGAGTTATTTCTGAGCTATTTGTACGCAATGCAATTAAGCAGTTATTTCATGATCCATTTAAATGCATCAGCATATGTGTTTTGTTTTGTCTATGCACAATGGAAAGATTTCTTGTAAGCAATGCAGTGCAACACGCACCAGTCATGAGTTATCTCTCCACCGCACACGGATTAAGTTACTGCAATGCAATGCGCGTTACAGTTATCGCTATTCATATATATCTTCAAGGCATGAGGAATAAGATAAGTATACAAATACAATGCAGAGAAATAGTGCATAACTTCATATTGCAATGCAAACAGCACTTACACAGCGTAATAAGTTAACTATTGTATGCAAAGCATGAAACAGTTCTTGATGTATTACAATGCAACAGCAATATGTGATTCGTTTTCTCTTTCATGCAGAAAGTTTTGTATCCAACTCCGTGCTACAAGCACCTGTCATGTTATTTCTTCTCCGCAAAACGGAATAACACTGCAATGTAATGCACATTATGTGTTATCTCTCAAAGCAAAACTGATGAGTTAGTTCATTCATCGCAACACATCGAGTTGTGTGTTATCTCAACTGTAGTTAGTTCTTTTATACAATGGAGGGAACAGTGCATAAACTTGCATGTTAGTTTTTTGTATGCATTGCAACAGCTCATTTGTTATATTAATTTCTTCTCTGCACAACATAAGTTAAATATTGTATGCAATGCAATTAACAGTATGATCCATTGAAATGCAACAGCATATGTGATTTGTGTTCTCTTCAGTGCACAAAGGAAAGAGTTCGTTCTTTTAAGGAATGCCGTGCAACAAGCAGCTGTTATGTTATCTCCACTGCGTAACGGATTAAGTTACTGCAATGCAATGCACATGTATGTGTTATCTCTTCAATGCATAACGAATGATTTAGTTCATTCATCGCAGCACAACGTGTTTTGTTATCTCATCAATGGATAGGTTACTTTCTTGTATACAATGCAAGGAAACAGTTTACATGCATAACTTACATGTGGAAATGCAACAGCACGTATGTTATATTAATTTCTTCTATACACAGCGTAATAAGTTAACTATTGTATGCAATGCACTGAAACAGTTCTTGATGTATTACAATGCAACAGCACATATGATTCGTATTCTCTTCATTGCACAAAAGAAAGAGTTCTTGTATGCATGCGTGCCACAAGCAGCTGTTATGTTATCTCTTCAATGCATAACGGATGAGTTACTGCAATGCAATGCACATGTTCTTGTATGGAATGCAGTGCAACAAGCAGCTGTTATGTTATCTCTTCAATGCATAACGGATGAGTTAGTTCATTCATAGCAACACAACGTGTTGTGTTTATCTCTTCAATGGATGATGCATATACAATGCAAGGAAACATAGCTTACATGCATAACTTAGATGTGGCAATGCAACAGCTGTCTTCTATGCACTGCGAAATTAACTAGTTAACTATTTAAATTAAACTATTGTATTCAATGCACGGATACACTTGATCATAGTTCTTGATGCATTGCAATGCAACAAGCATATGTGATTTGTTTTCTTTTCCATGCATAAGGAATAAGTTACTTTTTGAATACAGTGCAAGGAAACAGTATATAAGAGCATGTGAGTTTTTGTATGCATTGCAATGCAACAAGCACATTTATTATATTAAATTTCTTCTGTTCATAAGTAAAATACTGTATGCAATGCAATGAAACAGTTAGTTCTTGGATTTTTTGCAATGCAACGGCATATTGCATATACAACAGCATATACATTTTGTTTTCTGTACACAAAGGAAAGAGTTCGTGTAAGGAATGCACTGCAACAAGCACCTGTTATGTGTTATCTCTTCACTGCGTAACGGATTAGGTTACTACAAATGCAATGCATAACGGATCAGTTCATCATCGCAACACAATGTGTATCTCTTCAATGGATGAGGAATAACGTTGGTTCTTGTATAAAACACAAGGAAACAATGCCTAACACTTACATGTTAGTTCTTGTATGCATTGTAATGCAACGGCACATGTGTTACATTAATTTGCTCTGTACATAGCGTAATAAGTTAACTATTGTACGCAATGCAATGAAGCAGTTATTTCATGATCCATTGAAATGCAACAGCATATGTGATTTGTGTTCTTCAGTGCACAAAGTAAGAGTTCGTTCTTGGAGTTCATGCCGTGCAACAATCAGCTGTTATGTATCTCCACTGCGTAACGTATTAAGACTCATGATCAAGTGCTCTTGGACCAAAAATATGTTCTATGGGTCAAATATGGACTACTGTCTGTCTGAAGTAGCATCAGAATGTCTCAATAGTTATGTACGAAAATTTCAAAATCAAGGACTAATTTGCTGGAAATATGTTCAGTAGGTCAAACATGGGCTCATGTATGGCTGAAGTAACATCAGAAAGAGTCAATAGTAATGTAAAAAAAGTTCACGATCGAGCACTCTTTGGCCAGAAATCAAAGGTCATTAAGGCCAAATATGCAATACTGTACGGCTGATGTATCAGCAGAAGGAGTCAATGAGTTTATAAGAAAAGTTCATCATCGTGACCAAAGTACTCTTGGACCAAATATATGTTCTATGTATCAAACATGATCTTCTGTCTGTCTGAAGGAGTCAATAGTAATGTATATAAAGTTCAAGATCGAGTACTCTTTGGCCAGAAATCAAAGGTCATTAAGGTCAAATATGCAATACTGTACGGCTGATGTATCAGCAGGAGTCATTGAGTTTACATAAAAAAAGTTCATCATCATCATCATCAAGTACTCTTGGACCAAAAATATGTTCTTGATCGAATGACTAATTTGTCCAAAATATGTTCTGTCGGTCTAATATGGACTTCTTTATGGGTGAAGTAACATCAGAAGGAGTCAATAGTAATGTATGAAACGTTCAAGATCGAGTACTCTTTGGCCAGAAATATGTCCTTAAGGTCAAATATGCAGTACTCTATAACTGACATTTCATTGGAAGGAGCCATGAGTCAGTATTGAAGGTTCTTGATGGAGGACTAATTTGCTGGAAATGTGTTCTGTAGGTCAAAGACGGGAAGAGTCTTTGTAACATCAGAAAGAGTCAATAGTAATGTGTGTGAAAAAATTCAAGATCTAGTACTCTAGCCAGAATTATGTCCTTAAGGTCAAATATGCAATACTGTAAGGCTGATGTATCAGCAGAAGGAGTCAATGAGTTTATATGAAAAGTTCAATCATCGTGACCAAAGTACTCTTGGACCAAATATATGTTCTATGTATCAAATATGGTCTTCTGTCTGTCTGAAGGAGTCATTGGTAATGTATATAGTTCTTGATCGACTACTCTTGGCAAGAAATATTTCCTTAAGGTCAAATAGCAGTACTCTATAACTGACATTTCATTGGAAGGAGTCAATGAGTCAGTATAGAAAGTTCTTGATCGAGGACTAATTTGCTGGAAATATGTTCTGTAGGTCAAAGACGGGCTCATGGATGGCTGAAGTAACATCAGAAAGAGTCAATAGTAATGTGTGTGAAAAACTTCAAGATCTAGTACTCTAGCCAGAATTATGTCCTTAAGGTCAAATATGCAATACTGTAAGGCTGATGTATTAGCAGAAGGAGTCAATGAGTTTACATGAAAAGTTCATCGTGACAAAGTACTCTTGGACCAAATATATGTTCTATGTATCAAATATGGTCTTCTGTCTGTCTGAGGAGGAGTCAATGGTAATGTATATAGTTCTTGATCGAGTACTCTTTGGCCAGAAATATTTCCTTAAGGTCAAATATGCAGTACTCTATAACTGACATTTCATTGGAAGGTCAATGAGTCAGTATAGAAAGTTCTTGATCAAGGACTAATTTGCCCGAAATATGTTCAGTAGGTCAAACATGGGCTATGTATGACTGAAGTAACATCAGAAAGAGTCAACAGTAATGTAAGAAAAGTTCAAGATCGAGTACACTTTGGCCAGAAATATGTACTCAAGGTCAAATATACAGTACTCTATATCTGACATTTCATTGGAAGGAGTCAAAGAGTCAGTATAGAATGTTCATGATCGAGTACTCTTTGGCCAGAAATATGTCCTTTAGGTCAAATATGCAATACTGCATGGCTGATGTATCAGCAGGAGTCAATGAGTTTACATGAAAAAGTTCATCATCATGATCATGTGCTCTTGGACCAAAATATTGTGTGGGTCAATATGGACTACTGTCTGTCTGAAGTAGCATCAGAATGACTCAATAGTTATGTACGAAAATTTCAAAATCAAGGACTAATTTGCCAGAAATATGTTCAGTGGGTCTAATATGGACTTCTGTATGGGTGAAGTAACATCAGAAGGAGTCAATAGTAATGTATGAAACGTTCAAGATCGAGTACTCTTTGGCCAGAAATATGTCCTTAAGGTCAAATATGCAGTACTCTATAACTGACATTTCATTGGAAGGAGCCATGAGTCAGTATTGAAGGTTCTTGATGGAGGACTAATTTGCTGGAAATATGTTCTGTAGGTCAAGACGGGCTCATGGATGGCTGAAGTAACATCAGAAAGAGTCAATAGTAATGTGTGTGAAAAATTCAAGATCTAGTACTCTAGCCAGAATTATGTCCTTAAGGTCAAATATGCAATACTGTAAGGCTGATGTATCAGCAGAAGGAGTCAATGAGTTTATATGAAAAGTTCATCATCGTGACCAAAGTACTCTTGGAACAAATATATGTTCTATGTATCAAATATGGTCTTCTGTCTGTCTGAAGGAGTCATTGGTAATGTATAGTTCTTGATCGACTACTCTTTGGCAGAAATATTTCCTTAAGGTCAAATATGCAGTACTCTATAACTGACATTTCATTGGAAGGAGTCAATGAGTCAGTATAGAAAGTTTGATCGAGGACTAATTTGCTGGAAATATGTTCTGTAGGTCAAAGACGGGCTCATGGATGGCTGAAGTAACATCAGAAAGAGTCAATAGTAATGTGTGTGAAAAAATTCAAGATCTAGTACTCTAGCCAGAATTATGTCCTTAAGGTCAAATATGCAATACTGTAAGCTGATGTATTAGCAGAAGGAGTCAATGAGTTTACATGAAAAGTTCATCATCGTGACTAAAGTACTCTTGGACCAAATATATGTTCTATGTATCAATATGGTCTTCTGTCTGTCTGAAGGAGTCAATGGTAATGTATATAGTTCTTGATCGAGTACTCTTTGGCCAGAAATATTCCTTAAGGTCAAATATGCAGTACTCTATAACTGATTTCATTGGAAGGAGTCAATGAGTCAGTATAGAAAGTTCTTGATCAAGGACTAATTTGCCCGAAATATGTTCAGTAGGTCAAACATGGGCTCATGTATGACTGACAGTAACATCAGAAAGAGTCAATAGTAATGTAAGAAAAGTTCAAGATCGAGTACACTTTGGCCAGAAATATGTACTCAAGGTCAAATACAGTACTCTATACCATTTCATGGAAGGAGTCAAAGAAGTCAGTATAGATGTTCATGATCGCTCTTTGGCCAGAAATATGTCCTTTAGGTCAAATATGCAATACTGCATGGCTGATGTATCAGCAGGAGTCAATGAGTTTACATGAAAAAAGTTCATCATCATGATCATGTGCTCTTGGACCAAAAATATGTTGTATGGGTCAAAATATGGACTACTGTCTGTCTGAAGTAGCATCAGAATGACTCAAATAGTTATGTACGAAAATTTCAAAATCAAGGACTAATTGCCAGAAATATGTTCAGGGGTCTAATATGGGACTTCTGTATGGGTGAAGTAACATCAGAAGGAGTCAATAGTAATGTATGAAACGTTCAAGATCGAGTACTCTTTGGCCAGAAAAAATGTCCTTAAGGTCAAATATGCAGTACTCTATAACTGACATTTCATTGGAAGGAGCCATGAGTCAGTATTGAAGGTTCTTGATGGAGGACTAATTTGCTGGAAATATGTTCTGTAGGTCAAAGACGGGCTCATGGATGGCTGAAGTAACATCAGAAAGAGTCAATAGTAATGTGTGTGAAAAAATTCAAGATCTAGTACTCTAGCCAGAATTGTCCTTAAGGTCAAATATGCAATACTGTAAGGCTGATGTATCAGCAGAAGGAGTCAATGAGTTTATATGAAAAAGTTCATCATCGTGACCAAAGTACTCTTGGAACAAATATATGTTCTATGTATCAAATATGGTCTTCTGTCTGTCTGAAGGAGTCATTGGTAATGTATATAGTCTTGATCGACTACTCTTTGGCAAGAATATTTCCTTAAGGTCAAATATGCAGTACTCTATAACTGACATTTCATTGGAAGGAGTCAATGAGTCAGTATAGAAAGTTCTTGATCGAGGACTAATTTGCTGGAAATATGTTCTGTAGGTCAAAGACGGGCTCATGGATGGCTGAAGTAACATCAGAAAGAGTCATAGTAATGTGTGTGAAAAAATTCAAGATCTAGTACTCTAGCCAGAATTATGTCCTTAAGGTCAAATATGCAATACTGTAAGGCTGATGTATTAGCAGAAGGAGTCAATGAGTTTATATGAAAAGTTCATCATCGTGACCAAAGTACTCTTGGACCAAATATGTTCTATGTATCAAATATGGTCTTCTGTCTGTCTGAAGGAGTCAATGGTAATGTATATAGTTCTTGATCGAGTACTCTTTGGCCAGAAATATTTCCTTAAGGTCAAATATGCAGTACTCTATAACTGACATTTCATTGGAAGGAGTCAATGAGTCAGTATAGAAAGTTCTTGATCAAGGACTAATTTGCCCGAAATATGTTCAGTAGGTCAAACATGGGCTCATGTATGACTGAAGTAACATCAGAAAGAGTCAACAGTAATGTAAGAAAAGTTCAAGATCGAGTACACTTTGGCCAGAAATATGTACTCAAGGTCAAATATACAGTACTCTATATCTGACATTTCATTGGAAGGAGTCAAAGTCAGTATAGAATGTTCATGATCGAGTACTCTTTGGCCAGAAATATGTCCTTTAGGTCAAATATGCAATACTGCATGGCTGATGTATCAGCAGGAGTCAATGAGTTTACATGAAAAAGTTCATCATCATGATCATGTGCTCTGGACCAAAAATATGTTGTATGGGTCAAATATGGACTACTGTCTGTCTGAAGTAGCATCAGAATGACTCAATAGTTATGTACGAAAATTTCAAAATCAAGGACTAATTTGCCAGAAATATGTTCAGTGGGTCTAATATGGGACTTCTGTATGGGTGAAGTAACATCAGAAGGAGTCAATAGTAATGTACGAAAAAATTCAAGATGTAGTACGCTTTGGCTAGAAAAATGTCCTTAAGCTCAAACATGCAGTACTCTATATCTGAATTTGATTGGAAGGAGTCAGTGAGTCAGTATCGAAAGTTCTTGATCGAGGACTAATTTGCTGGAAATATGTTCTGTAGGTCAAAGACGGGCTCATGGATGGCTGAAGTAACATCAGAAAGAGTCAGTAGTAATGTGTGTGAAAAAATTCAAGATCTAGTACTCTAGCCAGAATTATGTCCTTAAGGTCAAATATGCAATACTGTAAGGCTGATGTATTAGCAGAAGGAGTCAATGAGTTTATATGAAAAGTTCATCATCGTGACCAAAGTACTCTTGGACCAAATATATGTTCTATGTATTAAATATGGTCTTCTGTCTGTCTGAAGGAGTCAATGGTAATGTATAGTTCTTGATCGAGTACTCTTTGGCCAGAAATATTTCCTTAGGTCAAATATGCAGTACTCTATAACTGACATTTCATTGGAAGGAGTCAATGAGTCAGTATAGAAAGTTCTTGATCAAGGACTAATTTGCCCGAAATATGTTCAGTAGGTCAAACATGGGCTCATGTATGACTGAAGTAACATCAGAAAGAGTCAACAGTAATGTAAGAAAGTTCAAGATCGAGTACACTTTGGCCAGAAATATGTACTCAAGGTCAAATACAGTACTCTATATCTGACATTTCATTGGAAGGAGTCAAAGAGTCAGTATAGAATGTCATGATCGAGTACTCTTTGGCCAGAAATATGTCCTTTAGGTCAAATATGCAATACTGCATGGCTGATGTATCAGCAGGAGTCAATGAGTTTACATGAAAAAAGTTCATCATCATGATCATGTGCTCTTGGACCAAAAATATGTTGTATGGTCAAATATGGACTCTGTCTTGAAGTAGCATCAGAATGACTCAATAGTTATGTACGAAAATTTCAAAATCAAGGACTAATTTGCCAGAAATATGTTCAGTGGGTCTAATATGGGACTTCTGTATGGGTGAAGTAACATCAGAAGTCAATAGTAATGTACGAAAAAATTCAAGATGTAGTACTCTTTGGCTAGAAAAATGTCCTTAAGCTCAAACATGCAGTACTCTATATCTGACATTTGATTGGAAGGAGTCAGTGAGTCAGTATAGAAAGTTCTTGATGGAGGACTAATTTGCTGGAAATATGTTCTGTAGGTCAAAGACGGGCTCATGGATGGCTGAAGTAACATCAGAAAGAGTCAGTAGTAATGTGTGTGAAAAAATTCAAGATCTAGTACTCTAGCCAGAATTATGTCCTTAAGGTCAAATATGCAATACTGTAAGGCTGATGTATTAGCAGAAGGAGTCAATGAGTTTATATGAAAAGTTCATCATCGTGACCAAAGTACTCTTGGACCAAATATATGTTCTATGTATCAAATATGGTCTTCTGTCTGTCTGAAGGAGTCAATGGTAATGTATATAGTTCTTGATCGAGTACTCTTTGGCCAGAAATATTTCCTTAAGGTCAAATATGCAGTACTCTATAACTGACATTTCATTGGAAGGAGTCAATGAGTCAGTATAGAAAGTTCTTGATCAAGGACTAATTTGCCCGAAATATGTTCAGTAGGTCAAACATGGGCTCATGTATGACTGAAGTAACATCAGAAAGAGTCAACAGTAATGTAAGAAAAGTTCAAGATCGAGTACACTTTGGCCAGAAATATGTACTCAAGGTCAAATATACAGTACTCTATATCTGACATTTCATTGGAAGGAGTCAAAGAGTCAGTATAGAATGTTCATGATCGAGTACTCTTTGGCCAGAAATATGTCCTTTAGGTCAAATATGCAATACTGCATGGCTGATGTATCAGCAGGAGTCAATGAGTTTACATGAAAAAAGTTCATCATCATGATCATGTGCTCTTGGACCAAAAATATGTTGTATGGGTCAAATATGGACTACTGTCTGTCTGAAGTAGCATCAGAATGACTCAATAGTTATGTACGAAAATTTCAAAATCAAGGACTAATTTGCCAGAAATATGTTCAGTGGGTCTAATATGGGACTTCTGTATGGGTGAGTAACATCAGAAGGAGTCAATAGTAATGTACGAAAAAATTCAAGATAGTACGCTTTGGCTAGAAAAATGTCCTTAAGCTCAAACATGCAGTACTCTATATCTGAAATTTGATTGGAAGGAGTCAGTGAGTCAGTATCGAAAGTTCTTGATCGAGGACTAATTTGCTGGAAATATGTTCTTTTGGGCCTCATGGATGGCTGAAGTAACATCAAAGAGTCAGTAGTAATGTGTAAAAAAATTCAAGATCTAGTACTCTAGCCAGAATTATGTCCTTAAGGTCAAATATGCAATACTGTAAGGCTGATGTATTAGCAGAAGGAGTCAATGAGTTTATATGAAAAGTTCATCATCGTGACCAAAGTACTCTTGGACCAATATATGTTCTATGTATCAAATATGGTCTTCTGTCTGTCTGAAGGAGTCAATGGTAATGTATATAGTTCTTGATCGAGTACTCTTTGGCCAGAAATATTTCCTTAAGGTCAAATATGCAGTACTCTATAACTGACATTTCATTGGAAGGAGTCAATGAGTCAGTATAGAAAGTTCTTGATCAAGGACTAATTTGCCCGAAATATGTTCAGTAGGTCAAACATGGGCTCATGTATGACTGAAGTAACATCAGAAAGAGTCAACAGTAATGTAAGAAAAGTTCAAGATCGAGTACACTTTGGCCAGAAATATGTACTCAAGGTCAAATATACAGTACTCTATATCTGACATTTCATTGGAAGGAGTCAAAGAGTCAGTATAGAATGTTCATGATCGAGTACTCTTTGGCCAGAAATATGTCCTTTAGGTCAAATATGCAATACTGCATGGCTGATGTATCAGCAGGAGTCAATGAGTTTACATGAAAAAAGTTCATCATCATGATCATTGCTCTTGGACCAAAAATATGTTGTATGGGTCAAATATGGACTACTGTCTGTCTGAAGTAGCATCAGAATGACTCAATAGTTATGTACGAAAATTTCAAAATCAAGGACTAATTTGCCAGAAATATGTTCAGTGGGTCTAATATGGACTTCTGTATGGGTGAAGTAACATTAGAAGGAGTCAATAGTAATGTATGAAACGTTCAAGTCTCTATAACTGACATTTCATTGGAAGGAGTCAATGAGTCAGTATAGAAAGTTCTTGATCAAGGACTAATTTGCCCGAAATATGTTCAGTAGGTCAAACATGGGCTCATGTATGACTGAAGTAACATCAGAAAGAGTCAACAGTAATGTAAGAAAAGTTCAAGATCGAGTACACTTTGGCCAGAAATATGTACTCAAGGTCAAATATACAGTACTCTATATCTGACATTTCATTGGAAGGAGTCAAAGAGTCAGTATAGAATGTTCATGATCGAGTACTCTTTGGCCAGAAATATGTCCTTTAGGTCAAATATGCAATACTGCATGGCTGATGTATCAGCAGGAGTCAATGAGTTTACATAAAAAAAAATAATCATCATCATGATCATGTGCTCTTGGACCAAAAATATGTTGTATGGGTCAAATATGGACTACTGTCTGTCTGAAGTAGCATCAGAATGACTCAATAGTTATGTACGAAAATTTCAAAATCAAGGACTAATTTGCCAGAAATATGTTCAGTGGGTCTAATATGGGACTTCTGTATGGGTGAAGTAACATCAGAAGGAGTCAATAGTAATGTAAAATTCAAGATCGAGTACTCTTTGGCCAAAATATGTCCTTAAGGTCAAATATGCAGTACTCTAACTGACATTTCATTGGAAGGTCATGAGTCAGTATTGAAGTTCTTGATGGAGGACTAATTTGCTGGAAATATGTTCTGTAGGTCAAAGACGGGCTCATGGATGGCTGAAGTAACATCAGAAAGAGTCATAGTAATGTGTGTGAAAAAATTCAAGATCTAGTACTCTAGCCAGAATTATGTCCTTAAGGTCAAATATGCAATACTGTAAGGCTGATGTATCAGCAGAAGGAGTCAATGAGTTTATATGAAAAGTTCATGATCGTGACCAAAGTACTCTTGGACCAAATATATGTTCTATGTATCAAATATGGTCTTCTGTCTGTCTGAAGGAGTCAATGGTAATGTATATAGTTCTTGATCGAGTACTCTTTGGCCAGAAATATTTCCTTAAGGTCAAATATGCAGTACTCTATAACTGACATTTCATTGGAAGGAGTCAATGAGTCAGTATAGAAAGTTCTTGATCAAGGACTAATTTGCCCGAAATATGTTCAGTAGGTCAAACATGGGCTCATGTATGACTGAAGTAACATCAGAAAGAGTCAACAGTAATGTAAGAAAAGTTCAAGATCGAGTACACTTTGGCCAATATGTACTCAAGGTCAAATATACAGTACTCTATATCTGACATTTCATTGGAAGGAGTCAAAGAGTCAGTATAATGTTCATGATCGAGTACTCTTTGGCCAGAAATATGTCCTTTAGGTCAAATATGCAATACTGCATGGCTGATGTATCAGCAGGAGTCAATGAGTTTACATGAAAAAAGTTCATCATCATGATCATGTGCTCTTGGACCAAAAATATGTTGTATGGGTCAAATATGGACTACTGTCTGTCTGAAGTAGCATCAGAATGACTCAATAGTTATGTACGAAAATTTCAAATCAAGGACTAATTTGCCAGAAATATTTCAGTGGGTCTAATATGGGACTTCTGTATGGGGAAGTAACATCAGAAGGAGTCAATAGTAATGTATGAAATTCAATCGTTCAAGTACGAAAGCCAGAATTATGTCCTTAAGGTCAAATATGCAATACTGTAAGGCTGATGTATCAGCAGAAGGAGTCAATGAGTTTATATGAAAAGTTCATCATCGTGACCAAAGTACTCTTGGACCAAATATATGTTCTATGTATCAAATATGGTCTTCTGTCTGTCTGAAGGAGTCATTGGTAATGTATATAGTTCTTGATCGACTACTCGTTGGCAAGAAATATTTCCTTAAGGTCAAATATGCAGTACTTTATAACTGACATTTCATTGGAAGGAGTCAATGAGTCAGTATAGAAAGTTCTTGATCGAGGACTAATTTGCTGGAAATATGTTCTGTAGGTCAAAGACGGGCTCATGGATGGCTGAAGTAACATCAGAAAGAGTCAATAGTAATGTGTGTGAAAAAATTCAAGATCTAGTACTCTAGCCAGAATTATGTCCTTAAGGTCAAATATGCAATACTGTAAGGCTGATGTATTAGCAGAAGGAGTCAATGAGTTTATGAAAAGTTCATCATCGTGACCAAAGTACTCTTGGACCAAATATATTCTATGTATCAAATATGGTCTTCTGTCTGTCTGAAGGAGTCAATGGTAATGTATATAGTTCTTGATCGAGTACTCTTTGGCCAGAAATATTTCCTTAAGGTCAAATATGCAGTACTCTATAACTGACATTTCATTGGAAGAGTCAATGAGTCAGTATAGAAAGTTCTTGATCAAGGACTAATTTGCCCGAAATATGTTCAGTAGGTCAAACATGGGCTCATGTATGACTGAAGTAACATCAGAAAGAGTCAACAGTAATGTAAGAAAAGTTCAAGATCGAGTACACTTTGGCCAGAAATATGTACTCAAGGTCAAATATACAGTACTCTATATCTGACATTTCATTGAAGGAGTCAAAGAGTCAGTATAGAATGTTCATGATCGAGTACTCTTTGGCCAGAAATATGTCCTTTAGGTCAAATATGCAATACTGCATGGCTGATGTATCAGCAGGAGTCATGAGTTTACATGAAAAAAGTTCATCATCATGATCATGTGCTCTTGGACCAAAAATATGTTGTATGGGTCAAATATGGACTACTGTCTGTCTGAAGTAGCATCAGAATGACTCAATAGTTATGTACGAAAATTTCAAAATCAAGGACTAATTTGCCAGAAATATGTTCAGTGGGTCTAATATGGGACTTCTGTATGGGTGAAGTAACATTAGAAGGAGTCAAAGTAATGTATGAAACGTTCAAGATCTATATATCTCTATAACTGACATTTCATTGGAAGGAGTCAATGAGTCAGTATAGAAGTCTTGATCAAGGACTAATTTGCCCGAAATATGTTCAGTAGGTCAAACATGGGCTCATGTATGACTGAAGTAACATCAAAGAGTCAACAATAATGTAAGAAAGTTCAAGATCGAGTACACTTTGGCCAGAAATATGTACTCAAGGTCAAATC
>JAOTNS010001160.1:0-36805 GCA_028476615.1 Culter alburnus | reverse complement strand
GCTAATGCACCTCTCACTGCATCTCTCACTGGTCTGCACTCCCCTGCTCCTCTCATTGCTCTGCACCTCTACTGCACTGGGCCTGCTCTCTCCCTGGGCCCCTTGCTCTTACTCTTCCTCGTCCAGACATTACAGTGTTTGTCTTTTTCTGTTTCTGTTTCCAAAAACATCACTCCTCAAAGTCCTCCTTTTATTGTATAATGTCAATATAATAGAAAAAAACCCCTGCCATTGAGTCTAAGCCAGACTGGAATCAGCTGTGGTTGGCCCAATTTACACAACATAAATCAGCTGTGTGTCAATTAATCAATTGTTTGTTTATTATCAGCTAAGATATATTGTTTTTGAACCATTGCAGAAGCAGAGGTTTTTATACTGTATCTAAGGTTTGGAATATTGTTTTTGCTATTGTGGGATGTTGTGTTTAACATTCGTAAATACTACAAAAACAATCCCATAATTTTGTTGGGAGGTATAGCTTGTCTGTTAAGAAAATGTAAGCATGTGGAAATGTGTTCAATGACTCCATATTGTGTGAAAACGACATGAAATGTGTGAATGGTATGGCCACAATAGACCGATGCTGTGCTAATGTGTTTAGAGTTTGAAAATGTGACGAAACTGCTTGGGACAAAAGCTTGATTAGATGACTGAAAAAAAAAACTGTAAAGGTATGTAATGAAAACGGGTAGCTTTAACTGGAACATAAAAAAAAACTATAAAAAGTAGAAAACGAACAAAACACTAATTACGAACTCGAATCAGATATGTACTAACTGGGTGTCCAACTAACGAGTACATACCTCGCAACCTAGTATTTCTCCAAAATGTCATATCTCACACCATCCACCCGTAAGAAAGTTCAAGTGCAGGATTTCGTTGGTCAATGCATCTTCCTTCAATATAACCAAATGGACCTCTGTAGTACGCTTTTTTCCCTTCTTTAGTGCTTGAGAAATCAGTGGCCACAGAGCCGCACGGGCGTTTCGGTCCTCCTTCGTGAAGTCTTCCACAAATCTGACTCCGTGGTTAAGGCAGACAGATGAGTTTTTCGTTGATTTCCATATTTCGTCCCTGTATTTCCGCATTGGTGAATTGTAAGACATCTGTCTTGGTCTCCCTGGCTCCTTCTTACCAATCCGGTGCACTGTGTCAATGATGTCGTCTAATTTCTGTATTCAAGTTGCGGAGCAATTCGGCAATCAGGTCAATCCACTTCCCTGCGGGCATCCTCTTCAGACTTTTCCTTCATGCGTTGATCCGCGATTCCATCTTCTCTTATAACGTTCAAGATCTGATGTTCGTTTTCCAGATCGTTCTGTGCAGCAGTTAAAACTCCGGACCGATTTGCACATCTCATTGCATTTTTCTTTGCAGTCTTTAATTTCAGCAGAGTTAAATTCGACCGCTTTAGAGATCTCTGCTATCATAATGCTGTTGTTTCGCATTTGATTCGCCATTCCTTCTAACTTTTCGTCTTGTGAATCGAAGCGAGCAGTCAGGGAAGTAATGGCTTGCAGCAGAGTTGCGTTAGTGATGTCCTCTTCTTGAGATTTTGGCTTTTTCGACGTATGTGCTTTAGTGGGTGTAAAGTGAGAGGAATCACGCCGTCTCTCTGATGAATCAGTATCTATTTCCATCTCTGAAGCTGAAGCTTGAGCCGCGTGATGAGCCGGAGGAATAACAATCTTCGGATGAGTTGTCTGTAAGATTTTCGCATTTTGGAGGCCGGTAAAAATATCACAAAACTTAAATATCAATCTGGGTAGGTGTAATTGAGAATTAAACTATTTACATATTAGAAAACGGGAGATAACTAAGCCGCTTAGTGAGAGCGCATGTGTTCAGCCCGCCATCTTGCCGGAGATTTGTTTTGACGCGTAAATGAGGCCGCGGCCCGCTTAAATGATTTAGTCTAAATTGAGACCGCGCTTGACGTCATTGAGACGAGATGCGGGAGCAATGAGAGATAAACGCATTGCTGATCACGAGAGAGTGAGCAAAGATCAATCTGAGGCAAATATCAAAATAATCCTTTCTAATATTCAAATAATATGATGTATAATATGTTGTAGACCTGTTACCTAACTATATTGGGTTTTTTAGAATGTTATTGTTGATATTGCCGCTGATGACTACTAATTGCGAGCCCCTGTAAAATCCGATGCGGGATGTAAAATTATATTAACCCCCCCCCCCGGATTTGGTGAGTGTCTAATATTGTTCAATTTACTGAAAAGACTGAATGTTATATATGTTTATTGATGTCCTGAAGTGTTTTATGTGTGTAATAGTTTCTGAAGGAGTGTGAGATGTAATATAATATTCCATTTAAGCACTTTAATGATATATAGCACATGATAACATATTCTTGTATGTTTTATGTTGAATATGAAAGAAAAGGGTTTTTGAAAACTATTTTCATATAGATTGATGAATGTGTAGTGTATATTGTGCTTTTTCCAAAGGAAATATTTTGTAAATGCTTTTGAAACTTAAGATGCTGTTTGTATAAACAGGTCAGGTTTTTTTTTTTGTGATTTGATTGAACACCGAGATGGCGAGCCTCCCAAACAACCTACGAGAGATGCAGACAGAGAAGTCCCGTGCATACCCCTGGATTGGTGCTTTCTGCTGATCAGGTGGAATCTATTTCATTGCGTACATTCCGATCTGTAGGATCTGTTTTTTTCTTCCCTTCATCGACTATTGAATGTTGAAATACAGCCTTCATCTACATCTACACTTAGAGACTTTTTGCACACACCAACATTTTTTTTCACTTTGGCTGACAAAGGAACATTCATTTATACACAGACTGAGAAGTCATTGACTGTTATATTGTTTGAAGAGTTGAATTGTTTTCGAATTGTTCGAATTGTACTACTGTGATGTAATTTTCTTTCCTCATTTGTTTCAATTTGGGTTAATCTTTTCTATGAGTAAAATATAGAACTGTTGAACAAAAAAAACAAAAAACAAACAAATAATCCAAAGATAAGAAAAACTCTTATTAAACTAAAAGTTAGTGAAACTGAATATCTATAAACCAAATTACAAACTAAACAATTGAAACATAAACAATAACTATATAATAACTAGAAGCAAATAGTAAACAGAGCTCAAAGATATAAAAAACGAAAAACAACAACAGGGCATTGAAAAGAAACAATCATTTCATTTGGTTTTATTTATTTTATTTAATTGTTATTGTGACTGTGTTACAAATGTTTTATTATTTTTTTGCTCAAACAAAATACATAGTCATTTCCAGTTATTATCTGTGTCCTTGTGTGTCCTGATTACTTACCCTCCTGTAACGAACCTAATCTCTGGTCCAACATCAGGTGCTTAGAGCGACTTGTCCCTGTGACAGTAACTTCATGTTACACTTATCAGTGGCACACTTTGAGCGTGAAAGTGCCCTTTGCGGTCGCATCATTTCTTTCATCCCATTTCTCCCGATGTGAACCGTGAGCTCCAGTCCATTACAATTTAGAGCGGTTAAGGCCCGGATATACTTCATTTCCCGCGAGCCATTCAAATAAACTCCTTTGCCCATGAGCGTGGAAAGACGCGTTCGGCGCCCGTGGTCATAACAATTGGTCATAAATTTATCACGCATATTAATTTGAACTTTAAGTTTGTATTTTCTCTTTAATAATGGATTCACTGCTAAACTGATCTGATCTGAACTGAGAGTGAAGAGTGTGTCATTGTTCTCTACAGGTTGATGTATTGTGGAGTCACAGATGAAGGTTGTGCTGCTCTGACTTCAGCTCTGAGATCAAATCCCTCACACCTGAGAGAACTGAGTCTGTCTGTGAATAAAATAGGAAATTCAGGACGTAAACTGCTCACTGATCTAAAGAATTCTCCACATTATAAACTAGAGACACTGCAGTAAGTAATAATTTCAAATAAATATTCATGTTTTCATATAGCTGAACATTTATATATGTATATGCATATTTGGTCTCACTTTATATTACACAACTATGTACTAACATTTAAAGGTGCTCTAAGCGATCCTGGGTGGAAGTAACTTCCTGTTGACGTTCGAAACAAAACAGAGGCTAGCTAGACCCTCCCTCCTCCTCCTCCTCCTCCCCCTCCTCCTCCCCTCCGTTCTTCCTGAAACAGTCATGAACGCGCATTTAAAATCATTCTTGTCAGCTAGCGGATAGTGAGGAGATGTTTGCTGTATGTGACAAAAAATGTTTTGGCCTAAAAACGCGTGACATCACTTAGAGCACCTTTAAATGAATCATTTAGTACAATGCAATGTTTTTACCTGTATTTAATCACATCATAAATAATTTCTGTAATTACATTTATAATTACACTGTTGACTGTTCCCTTACACCTTAACCATACATAGTAGTTAAGGACAGCTAATATAAAGTGGGTGTTATTAATGTATCATTCGTTTTCAGCTCTTACAGTTTCATTTAGCATATTTGACAGAGATTTGGCTTGTTTAAAATTGATCTGTATTAAAATAGTTAAGGCATGTTTCAGATTATTATTTAAATGAATTTTGATTGTATAGAAATGTTTATTTTTGGATTACAGGTTTTGAGGAAATTCCATTTCCATTCAATATCCGCTCTGAGTCCGGCTCCACACCTCTCCTCAACGGACACTCTCTTCTTTCTCCACTGTACTTGAAATTCACCACAGTGTTTAAAAAACTCCGATGATCTGATCACGCAGCAGAAACCACAGGGTCATGAAGCAGAGAGCTCAGAGAGCTGACAGAGAGACACCGTTTGTGTTTCTTGTTATACATACTGAATACAGACTGATAGATTAATATTACAGCTTTTTAAAAAACATAAACATTAATGACTGTACAGTATGTGAGTTATACACTAACACTGTTAACTTGTATATATGTATATATTAAATACTGTATAACTGTATTACTGTAAATAAAAACTCCTACTGTACTGAACTAATGGTGGGTAAATTCTACAGTAATATATTTTTTACTGTGAATCACAATAAAGAAATTTTGAGAGGACTTTTTTCAGCAGCAGAAACTGAGGAGATTCCACCCTTTAGGATTTGACTTCAACAAGGTAACTTTGCTCATATTTTGCAATGTAGGTTAATTTACCAAGGTTTCCTCATGTAAATTTACCTGTTTGGAGTGCGCCAGGAGAGAGATGCAGAGAGCGGCACTAGTAAGCCATATCATTACAAACATAACTATTTGCTCATATAATTTGGATAGATTTTTTTTAATCCATCAATATTTGATAATGTCACAGTTTGGTGAGTAACATTGCTGGATAAAAGTAAACGGAAACTGTATCCATGCACAGCATGTGTGTTAGCAAAGTGCACTAGCTGTGTCTTGTTGTTTCTCTAGCTATGGCATGATGAATCAAAATACTGAAGCAGGCTGAAGTAAAACACGCAACATGCAGGTAAGTATTTTAAACAGCACAACATTTTCAAAGGATCATGTTTTTCTGAGCTTCTTTGCCAGGCAAAATACAGAGCTACTAGAATAGATGCTAGCCTTTTTAAGTTCCTGCCTTGTGGAAGCATAATATGCCATTGTATTGTCATTGTGTTTGCTTTAACTGTCACAGGACCCTTCATTTACTGTTTAACCCCTTCTTCAGGCTGCATCAAAGAAACATGACAGGCATTTCAGGTACGTACTAACTATGAATACAAATAGTTGAGTTTTGCTTTATAGAGAAGAGAAAGAGCATTATTATATATGGTTGTGGCAAGCAGGGCGGGCGAGAGCGCGAGGAACGGCGCAAGGATGGTGACGCGAGAGATAATGAGCTTCACTGCGAGGCGCACCGGCCTTGAGTCCTCTCACGGAGGAGCTCGGAAGCATAAAAGGAGGAGCGACGACAGTGAAGGACGAGAGAGGACCAGGCCTGGATTTATTTGATGTTTGGTTATGTTTTGTGGCATTACTTTTGTTTATTCTTTGTTTATTTGGTATTAAAGTTTTGTTGAACATTCGCCTGTTCCCGCCTCTTCTTCCCATACTTACGAACTGTGTTACAATGGTGAATGTTTCAATGAGTTTAGTTCGGGAACTTGATTGATACAAAATCGATATGATGAACTATGTACTAGTTGTGTTGTGCCAATCGAGTTTTGTCATGACAGCGGTTCATATGTTCTCAAGGCCACAAGTTTAGTCTAAAAATCTACATGACCATATAGTAACATGCTTTTCATTTGTTCTCTATAAACTGTCATTAGTTCATTTGGTTTCAGCTGTGTTTGATTATTAGTTTCATTTGTATTACTTAAGTTGTGCCTTGTCCTCCATTCTCTGTTTGGTGTTACAATTATGTTAAGGTGTCACTCTGCCTGTGTAGTGGATTGTCTTGCCTTTAGGGAATTTATTAAACTTGGAATTGGATTTATATTCAATGCTGCAATAGTCTTCTTTGTCCACCGGCACACACACCCATTGTGTGACAATAATATAGCATAATATTACAATACGTGGTTAGGAAAGTCACAAAGACGAGGAGACATTCAAAGACAGACTTTAATGACAAATGCTTAGAAAACAGGAATAAAAAGAAATGCTATCTGTCACAAGAACTGATGAAGACTAAGGAAAACTGAGGGCTTATAAGCATGAACAAACAAAGGGACCCTAATAAGAAATTAATTAATGAGACAACAGGTGAACAGAATGATTAATCAACAGACTGAGAAAACAGGGTTAATAAATATAATATAATATATATAGCCATTATGCCATAATTGAAATAAAAAGTTTGTTTAAATTTATAGTAAATTTATTAATATTCTCCCTTTATGACTACCATGTTGCTACAGTCATACAGGTTTGTTTACGCATTAAGATGATGTTTCCTCAACACAGGACATGGCCATGACATTTTTTTGGGATCATCAGCTCAGCTCCATAACTCCTGAGCTTGTGAATCAGTATATGGTGCACATGAATCCGGGCACTTGTAAGAACAGTAAAAACACTGGCTCACACATTGGACACAAATGACTCTATTTCTGGTGACAACACAATGTCATCATTTTATAACTCACTACTGGTATTTATGAACAGCAGCAGAACTAATATCTTTCTGACATTATATTTAATGTTTCTAAAAAAACTTTGTGATACTTTGCTTGTTTAATATATGTGCATCAATTCAGGGATAAAAATGTTAGTTTAAGACATAGGGAGCTTGATTGACGCCCACTCATTATCATGTCCACACTAGTTAATATGGTAATATTAATGTTGATTGGATTGTTTATTTATCCAGACCAACTTATCACATTATCATCAAGCCATCGGTCTGCCTTCTTAGTCGTCTACAAGTTTCCCTTCAGGAATAAAGTCAGTATTAAGGATTTTGAAGCTTAAAATTTTACAGTTTTTGAATTATATATTACTTTCTGTTTTACTCATTTCCAATTGTATCTGGCATTTTGATTCAACTTCAACAAAAAGATATGGATTTGTATGTTAGGGGTGTTGTATACCAAATATACAAATGTAT
The DNA here is from genome assembly GCA_028476615.1 of Culter alburnus. NCBI lineage: Eukaryota > Metazoa > Chordata > Actinopteri > Cypriniformes > Xenocyprididae > Culter > Culter alburnus. The sequence continues at coordinate 29,285 of JAOTNS010001160.1, read as the reverse complement.
AGCCTATAAATGTATATAATGTAAGATATTTTATGCCTAGGTATTTCACATTCAAATGTTTTAAATAAATGTCATTGTGACAAAAACCAGGGTTCATTTTACAGTAACCAATTAAGCGTTACAGTAATCTTATATTTGCTGTGATAAAAAATACAGCGTAATAATAGAAAACTGTAAAATGTACTGTAACTTGCTGGCAGCAATTAGCAAGTACGCCGTGTTCTATTCCACAGCATGCTTACTATGTTACTATGTTAATATTATACAGTAATTTGATTGTAATAATAAACACAGTAAAAATAGTTACCGTGATTTCAATTTACAGTTACTATTTTGTTACTGTGTTTATTATTACAGTAAAATTACTGTATAATAATAAACATAACAAAATCGGTACTGTGATTACATTTACAGTAAGCGTACTGTGGAATAGAACATGGCAACTTACTTGCTAATGCTGCCAGCAAGTTACCGTACATTTTACAGTTTTCTTTTTACAGTGTATGTTAGAGAGGGATAGAAGTCATTTTTATGGATGATAGAATTTTTTCATTACAGGTCATTTATTTGAATGATCAGCAAAAATTTGACCTATGAGTTTTAATATTTGAATTCGTAGAATAAGATTAGTACAAATTTAACTGTTGTGTTTGTGAGAGAGAAAGAAAACTACATGTTTGAAAATCCTAATACATTTTCTCAGTGACTTTACTGAAATATTCTCTACCCTTCCACTGTCACAGGTGCTCAGTTTTGCTACAATAATACTATATATTATACAGCACTGCATAATTTGAGACAATATTCTGATTAAATTTTCAGTCTCATTTTACCAATGACAAACCACGTCTATCTTATTCCTACTATTCATTTTATGTATAATCAATATATAAAAGTGATATTTTGTTAACGAGGGATTGGCTGGACCCTGCTGACCCAATCAGTATTTCTCGTCCAATGGTCATACTTTAATTTTTCCGGTTTCTCTAGTATTGCATCCTTCTCATGGGCATTTCATGACTTTTCAGTGTGGGTTAAACCTTTTTTGGCCCATAATATGTATTTTTTTTAAAAAAGTAATTAAAATAGTTTTGTCTATGCTATTGAAATTGTGGGTTACATCTTTGTGTCACCTTTTTTTTCACCCAAGGGGTTTACATTCCTGATAATACAAGAGTGAGGAACTTACATTTTAATTACAAAGGAAAACCAATTCATCTGCTATATTCTTCTGTCCTCCGTTTTCAAGGGTAAGATTTTTTTTATAAATCATTAACTCACCCATATGTCTTATTTTTGTGGAACACAAAGGAGAGAGTCACTTAGTCTCGGTCTAAGTGCTACATCGCCCCCTTCTGGCTATCATTAATACTACTGTAGAACAGTTCATCCGACATCAAAACAAGCCATTAAAAATATACGTAAATATTCAAATCCAAAGTAATGATAGTAAGGAATATTTTAATAATTGCGATATGTGATTTGGGACTGTGGTGGAGCAGTTTCTAGATAAAACACTGTTAGATTTCTTACTCAAACACCTCTGAAGCTGCAATGGTTTATTCCACTGTTGTTAGGAGTTGACCATCGAAAGTGAAAGTTTATCTTTGGGAGCTATTTTGTACCCTACCAAAAAATAACTGCATGATTGTGAGGATAGGATAAAGAGTGAGTATCAAAGCTTACAGCATGCATAAATATAGTATGTTGTTACATATTGGTAATTGTAAACTGTGGTGAGTCTTCACTGTACAAGATCGAGCGCAGTTAACGTTACAGCTTTTGATGGACGGTAAACTTTTACTGAGGCCTATGGCAGTGACCAGTTATGGAAATATACGTAGGCCTAATTTAATTTAATTTATTTTTTTTTTGTCCATTTTAACTTGGGTTTTTGAATTTGAATCTGTTTATTAGCACATAATTCCAACACTACATGTTTGTGTAGTGAGGGTTAAAATTGTGTTAATTTGCAACGATGTTCGAACTGTTTATTTTTCTTTCTCTCTCTTTTTTTTTTTTTCAAGCTGCCAAATTACTTCAAAATGCCCATTACTACGTATATGGAAATGCACCACTTCATCTAACTACATTATTTTTTTCTTAAACTTTTACTGTGAAACGATTTTTTTAAACACTTTTTTACATTTTTTTTTTTTTACATTTTTTCATTATATCATTTCATTTTAGCATCCGTAGGCTAATAGGCTACTGTTGTTATATTCTGCTTATATTGCTTTCCAAGAGTAACTTAATAATAAAAAAAATATTTTACTTATTAAACATACTAACTGAAAATAATCCTGGTAGTACGTAATTACATTTATATCAGCAACTTATTAATATGTTACAATTCGCAACTCTATAACCGTCCAGGGTTGCCAGATTTTCACAACAAAACCCACCCAATTGAGCTTCAGGGGGGTCCTTTGGTAAAAATCGCTTTTTGGAGAGTAAAATCGTGGTCATCTGAGTTCACCTGGTCAAATTCGCATTTCAGGGGTTAAATATAATGTCATTTTGGGGTTGCTTCAACCCGCGGCAACAGTGTTATAGTAGCCCAGTTAAAGTGTTAAAGTAGCCCAGTTCCCGTTGCAGAACTTTTTTTTTTTAATTTCCAAAATTGTACAATTGAACAAATTTCACACGTATTCAGCAGATATAAATGTTTCAAAAATAATACTCCGAGAAGTTTCATATATCATAAAACAATAACATTTTAACCTTGAGTATTATATATGACGAACAATAACATTCATATCAAGATATTAGATTTTTTTTTTTTTTTCACAAATTAAAGAAGAAAAAAGAAAAGAAGAAGAATAATCAGAAGAGGGTATACATGTATAGTTAAAGAAGAGGAATTTAATTCTTTGTAAATGTCCATATTTCTGATTGCTTTGCAGTTTGAGAGTCCTTGTAAGGTTTCAAAATAAATCTTCATGTCAGCCTTAAAGTGTGTGATATTGGTTATTTGTTATTTGTTATAAGTCCAAATCAATCTCAAATTAATATTCTCAAAATGGTCATTCCAAAAGTATTTTTGTCGAAATGTTGCAGGTGTCACAGACACGTCAGGTTCCACCTCACTCCCTTACCCACGCACTCAATCACCAGCATACTAATCACCGCCACCTGAAGTTCATCACCACAGTCATCAGCTCCAGCATTTAAACCCCACACTCACACACACTCACTGTCCGGTCTCGTTTGTGATACAACCTGTTGTATACTTACCTCAAGGACTCCCAAAGCGATACTTACCTGTCTCCTTCGTCTCCTTCGTCTCCTTCGTCTCCTTCGTCTCCTTCGTCTCCTTCGTCTTCTTCGTCTCCAGATCTCCTCGTGTTCCTACCTGCCTATGTGTGTGAGTGTTCCTGTCTGCCATCTCCAGCGTCTCCTTCCATCATCATCTGCAACACAAAGAAAAGGACAGTATTACACTGTAAAAAAAATCCCGTTGTTTCTACGGAAAAATACCGGCAGCTGTGGTTACCAGAACAATACTGTAAAAATGACATCAAACCGTAAACATACTTACGGAGTTACATGTGAATTTTACATTTTAAATCTGTTAAATTTACGGTAAAATAACGTATTTCATTAACTGATATAATGTTAATTTACCAACCTAATGAAGTACTAATATCTGTTTTGTATCTTTATAATACACTGACAGTCACCAAACACAGTGGTGATGAGAGTCACATGATGAATCAAAGTTCATCACAAGCAGCTTTTCCACAAGCTGAGAAGCAGAATACTAATATATAGAAGGTGCACACAGTGTCATTCACACACACTAAACACCATCATGGTAACATGCATGAAATTTTAAAAATGCAATAAACATTAATTTAACAACATTAGATGTAACATAAAACCCTAATGTACATAATGATTAGAAAAAAATGAGAAAAACTAAGAAGAAACAGAGTTTTTCAACGAAAATATATCAAATGTGAAGTATCACGCAGGGAATTGTGGGAAGTCAAATACGGTTTTTCACTGTAAATTTTACAATGAATTGTTATTTTTCACTTCCAAAAACTGTGAATTTAACGGTATTTTACCGTAAAATTACATTAAATGTACCATTAGATCTATTACAGTTATTCACCGTATTAGTACGGAAACTTTCTGTAAACCAATCAACAGTTTTTCACCGCAGCATTTTTACAGTCTTTACTGTTAAAATCACGGTCATTTTTTTACAGTGTACCTCTCATTCATCTTCAAGATCATCTTACTCACCATTCACTTACCGTTTGCTCTGCTGATTGTTTAAATAAACACCCAAATGCTTTTATCTCTGCCTCCGGTGTCTCTGTCATAACAGCAGGACTATGAATCAAATGTCTGAAAATGTATTATTACATTTACTATCTTTAATATCAACACTGTCTAAAAGACCTCTTTTTTAAACGTTGATTACTCGTGAGATTCACGGATGCCTTGCAGAAGTCTCAAAAAACCTGCTGGTATTGCATCAAATACGAAGCTATATTCTTGTGGAGATATTGAAATACATTATGTCTGTAAAAATTCAGTATATGTAAATAAGTAGCCCTCGTCATTTATAAATTGTGAGAACATTAAAATACCATTTTTAAACCAATTGTTATAGAAGATTGATTTATTCTTATATTTAATGATTTTATTATTCCAAATTAACTGTTTGTGGGGGAGGAAATTATGTTTGTATATAAGAAGCCAACATAAAAGAGCCTGTCTATGAAAATTGGATAACTAAATAGGGAGTTTGTTAACCTCAAAGTCGCATTTTAAAAGAAAATCTATACCACCAACTTTTTCAAAAATAAGATTTGGAATTATATATCATAGCTTATCTTTATGCTTAATATAATGTTTAATACTAATACTAATTACATAAAATATAATAGTGAATAGTGAGGCTTGTTTTTCCATATAAAATTGAATAAAGTTGAATATTTTTTTTTTAAATATATAAATTATAAAAGAGATTTCAAGAGGGACTGACATCAAAACTCCCTCCCATAATTGGTCCATACCAAATAGGGTGCGAACACAAAACCACCAACTAGTTATGGATGATTATTTGTAAAATACGTTCAGTAAGGCTGGAGTGGGTTGGCAATTGGCATTACCATTGTTACTATTCCAGTAACAATTAAAATTACATAAATATGGCTGATTCTGTAATTTTCTGTAATAGGTGGTTTTTCATAATTTAGGACTTACATCATCCTGTGTCCCTACACGAGATGACAAGATTTTGAAAACCAATTCTATACTGCAGTACAGTCAGCAAATTCTCTGTTTTCAGTTGTTGTTTTTAACAATTAGTTTAATACATTTCTCAAAACTAGTAGACATTTTCAAAACTCTTCAGGCCTACAACAGAAGAGTCTGAAGACTATAAAGTGTAGTAGATCAGATATTTATTACTTTGATAAAAAATACTTTAAATGATCATATTCTGCCAATGTTATGTTTACATAATTGCATAATATTTCAAAAAGAACTAACTGTAACACTAATTACTATTATTGTGACTCTGTGTTTTAGATTTGTGAGTGTTTTGGTGACGGTGGAAGTGGAAGTGATCCACCATTGCAGTTTCAATATGGATGATACTCAGACATCCTGTGATGAAGATATTCGTCCTGAAATCAGGTATTCTTATTAAAAACTTGAAATGGTACATATTCATACACCAGTAAAATATCATAGTGAAATCAGGTACTCCATTTAAGTAAAGATACGCTGATTTTATAGTATAATTGTCTGTGTTGCCCTCCTTTTAGTAACTGCATTGAAATTGCTTGAGTTCTTTTGGGACAAAAACTACAAAAACTAAAATGTTATGATGTTATATGATAACTGTGTGGTACATGCAGAATAATGAACTCTGGAACATTGAATTATTGAAAAAAGGTGGTAATGTGGACATAATGGGAAGCAAGTGGTCCGTTTCCACTATTCCATATTTACATAATGTAGGCCCAGTTTCATAGACAGGGATTAGCCTAAGCCAGGATTAAGCCTTAGTTCAATTAGGATATTTAAGAAGCTTTTATAAACGTTCACTAGAAAAGATCATTGCTGGTGTGCATCTTGAGACAAAACAATGGCACTGACATATTTTCAGATCTGTCAGTACAAGTTACTTTCAGTTACAACAGCTCAAACATGCATTTTAGTCTAGGACTAGCTGAAGTCGTGTCTGTGAAACCGGGTGTAGAAAGATAGAAGTTTTCAGTAAATATGTTTATAGGTCTATATGTTTTAAAGCAAAAAGGCATGTATTAAAACTGTGACATCTTGGTACATGTGTGGGAACAGCTAGTACTGGCGGTGGAGAACATGTGAACTGGTGTCCATTATAATGCCCTCACTCTTTCTCTGTGTCTGCTATTGACAGATGGACATCAAGTTTGTCAGATTCAGACATAGCCAAGGTCTTGTCGATGACTATGAGGAAAGCAATGTCTCTGCCTCCCCTCAGATACAGAGTTTTGCAAAGATGTGCTACTAATAACAGAACTCCTGTAATGTGCAATATGTTATTTGCATAAAATTGGAAATTCTCGTTATTTATATTAGTATGTTATAACAATATTAAATATTTTATAAATACTTTTTTGCTCATGTGCTATAAGTGTCTAATTTAGTTACATTTTGTGTCCCTGTATGTTTACAGATTGAAATGGTTCTTAGTAGAAGTCAGTTTAATGATTGAGGAAATTTCTGTTGCAGTTTGTTGTATATAATATATTTATTTAAATTTAATGTGATTTTAGAGGTGAACCAATTGTTATAGTTTAAATGTTACAATCCCCTCTTACAGTTCAGTGCAGCAGAAGAGATCAGACTCACCAGAGTCCAGCTGTGTGTCTATGAAGAGTGACGCGTCTATGGATCCTCCGATACAATTAAGTTCTAAAAAGAAACCGTCAGACTCACCAGAGTCCAGCTGTGTGTCTATGAAGAGTGACGCGTCTATGGACCTCCGATACAATTAAGTCTAAAAAGAAACCATCAGACTCCAGAGTCCACTGTGTGTCATGAAGAGTGACGCGTCTATGGATCCTCGATACATTAAGTTCTAAAAAGAAACCGTCAGACTCACCAGCCCCGCTGTGTGTCTAAGAGTGACGCGTCTATGGATCCTCGAACAATAATAAAAAGAAACCGTCAGACTCACCAGGCCCAGCTGTGTGTCTATGAGAGTGTACCGTCTATGGATCCTCCGATACAATTAAGTTCTAAAAAGAAACCGTCAGACTCACCAGAGTCCAGCTGTGTGTCTATGAAGAGTGACGCGTCTATGGATCCTCCGATACAATTAGTCTTAAAAAGAAACCATCAGACTCACCGAGCCCAGCTGTGTGTCTATGAAGAGTGACGCGTCTATGGATCCTCCGATACAATTAAGTTCTAAAAAGAAACCGTCAGACTCACCAGAGCCCAGCTGTGTGTCTATGAAGAGTGACGCGTCTATGGATCCTCGATACAATTAAGTTCTAAAAGAAACCGCAGACTCACCAGAGCCAGCTGGTGTTATGAAGGTGAGGTGCTCTGGATCCTCCGATACAATTAAGTTCTAAAAAGAAAAACCGTCAGACTCACCAGAGTCCAGCTGTGTGTCTATGAAGATGGACGGTCTAGGATCCTCCGACAATTAAGTCTTAAAAGAAAACCATCAGACTCACCAGAGCCCAGCTGTGTGTCTATGAAGAGGACGCGTCTAGGATCCTCAATCAATTAAGTCTAAAAAGAAACCGTCAGACTCACCAGAGTACGTCTATGAAGAGTCGTCTATGGATCCTCCGATACAATTAAGTTCTAAAGAAACCTCAGACTCACCAGAGCCAGCTGTGTGTCTATGAAGAGGTGACGCTCTATGGATCCTCCGATAAAATTAAGTTCTAAAAAGAAACCGTCAGACTCACCAGAGTCCAGCTGTGTGTCTATGAAGAGTGACGCGTCTATGGATCCTCCGATACAATTAAGTCTTAAAAAGAAACCATCAGACTCACCAGAGCCCAGCTGCTGTCTATGAAGAGTGACGGTCTTGGATCCTCCGATACAATTAAGTTCTAAAAAGAAACCGTCAGACTCACCAGAGCCCAGCTGTGTGTCTATGAAGAGTGACGCGTCTATGGATCCTCCGATACAATAAGTTCAAAAAGAACCATCAGACTCACCAGAAGCCCAGCTGTGTGTCTATGAAGAGTGACGCGTCTATGGATCCTCCGATACAATTAAGTTCTAAAAAGAAACCGTCAGACTCACCAGAGCCCAGTCCGTCTATGGATCCTCCGATACAATTAAGTTCTAAAAAGAAACCGTCAGACTCCCAAGCGCTGTGTGTCTATGAGAGTGACGCGTCGTCGATACAATGTTCTAAAAAGAAACCGTCAGACACCAGAGCCCAGCTGTGTGTCTATGAAGAGTGACGCGTCTATGGATCCTCCGATACAATTAAGTTCTAAAAAGAAACCGTCAGACTCACCAGAGTCCAGCTGTGTGTCTATGAAGAGTGACCGGTCTATGGATCAACCAGTACATTTTAAGAGTGGAGATACACAGACTGATCTCAGGTATAACATTTCTATTAAAATATGATTCTAATATGGTAAAATACTAAACAATGAATAATTATTATTTTAATTTGTTTTATAGTTTTTTATCTTTATCTCATTTTTTTTAAAGTATATAGTGTTGCTCACACAGACAAACATTTATGAGACAGCTTAGTTAAATGTACAGTTTTTGTATGCAGTGTAAATGATTAAGTGTGTCTATGAGGAGTGACGAGTCTATGGATCATAAAATACATTTTAAGAGTGGAGATACACAGACTGATCTGAGATATAACGTTTCTGTAAAAGATATGCATTAATTATGATACAGAATGAGACATTGTGCTTATTAACTCATGTAATAATGTGGTATTCTAATTTTACAGCCATGAAGTCCTCAACAGGTTTAGATCAAATCTGATGAAGAAGTTTGAGTGTCTGTATGAGGGAACAGCACAGCAGGGAAACCCAACACTCCTGAATGAGATCTACACAGAGCTCTACATCACAGAGAGTGAGAGTGGAGAGATCAGTAATGAGCATGAGGTGAGACAGATTGAGACACAATCCAGGAGAGCAGCAACAGAGGACACACCGATCCAATGCAATGACATCTTTAGACCTTTACCTGGACAAGACAAACCCATCAGAACTGTGCTGACAAAGGGAGTCGCTGGCATTGGAAAAACCGTCTCTGTGCAGAAGTTCATCCTGGACTGGGCTGAAGAGAAAGAGAATCAGGACGTCCAGCTCATATTTCCACTTCCTTTCAGAGAGATCAATTTGATGAAGGACAAAACACTCAGTCTTTCTGATCTTCTTCATGCCTTTTTCCCTGAAACAAAAGAAATGGAAATATCCAGTGACAAATATAAAGTGTTGTTCATCTTTGATGGTCTGGACGAGTGCGTCTGTCTCTGGATTTTCAGAGCGATGTGAGGTTGTGTGATGTAAGTGAAATCGCCTCAGTGGACGTGCTGCTGATGAACCCATTGTGGGGAATCTGCTTCCCTTGCTCTCATCTGATCACCTCCAGACCAGCAGCAGCTGATCTCGTCCCCTCTGAGTGTGTCCATCGAGGGACAGAGGTACGAGGCTTCAATGAGCCACAGAAGGAGGAATACTTCAGGAAGAGAATCAGTGATCAGAGTCTGGCCAATACAATCATCTCACACCTGAAGTCATCAAGGAGCCTCTACATCATGTGCACATCCCAGTGTTCTGCTGGATCTCAGCCGCTGTCTAGAGAAGATGTTGAGCGAAGCAGAGAGTGGAGAGATTCCCAGACTCTCACAAAATGTACACACACTTCCTGATCCTTCAGACCAACATCAAACATGAGAAGGACTATGAGAAGAACGTGACAGATGAAGACATGATCCTCAAACTGGGGAAAGTGGCTTTTCAGCAGCTTGTGAAAGGCAATGTGATCTTCTATGAGGAAGACCTGAGAGAGTTGTGGCATTGATGTGACAGAAGCATCAGTGTACTCAGGATTGTGTGCTCATCAGATCTTCAGAGAGGAGTTTGGCTGGTATCAGGGGAAAGTCTTCTGCTTTGTTCATCTGAGCGTTCAGGAACATCTAGCAGCTCTATATGTGCACCTCCTGTACAAACAACAACATAAATGTGTTTGAGCCAATCACCAAACAGAGGTGCTGTCTAAAGTTAAGGAAAGGTTTAAACACAATTCATCAGAACATGTTTCATTATCTGAGCTGCATCAGGAGCTGTGGATGAGGCTCTACAGAGTAAAAATGGACATCTGGACCTTTTCCTGCGGTTTCTTCTGGGTCTGTCAGTGGAGTCTCATCAGATTCTCCTAAAAGGACTAATGAAACAGAGAAGAATCAGATCTGACAGCAGATGAGAAAACAGTTGAGTACATCAGAAGAAGATCAGGACCATTGACTCTCCAGAGAAATCCATCAATCTGTTCCACTGTCTGAATGAACTGGGTGATCATTCACTAGTGGAGGAAATACAACAGTATCTGAAATCTGGAAGAATAAAGGAAGCCGAACTCTCTTCATCTCAGTGGTCAGCTGTAGTTTTGTGTTGTGACATCAGAGAAGAAGCTGGATGTGTTGATATTAAACATTTGTTGGAGGAAACGATAAATCTAAAAAACTGAAGGTTTTTCTGAAGCTGCTGCCTGTGATTAAAGAATCCAGATCAGTTCAGTAAGTATCTTGAGAACAATACTTCACTGTTAAAACATTAAAAGAATAAGTAAGGAATATTGACTCCGGGCCGTTGAATTATTAGAAAATAATGCACACCCAAATTAGTAATGCGCCACGACTCAAACCAGATTTTCTAATAATTCAACGGCCCGGAGTCTTATTCTGCTTATACTACAGTTACCACACCGTAAAACATTGTTCAGATGTTGCATTTCAAGACATTTTCATGTTTTGTCCTTAAAACACTCTTGTGTGGGACTAATTTCTTACACATCTCATCCCAATCCTCTGTTGCTAATCCCAGTGCGTCATTTCAGAACTAGTAACAGAGGCTTGAGCCATTGATAGCAGAATAATACAGTTATTAATGCAGTTGAGAGAGAGAGAGAGAGAAGAGAGAGAGAGGAGAGAGAGAGAGAGAGATAAGCAGAGTGAATTGGTCTACCTGAGTCTGTGTGTCTCTCAACAGTGTTCAGCAGCATTGTCTCTAATAATATGAAACTGTAAGTTTATCTACCTCAAGAACTGCACAGTTATTTCCTCACTGGTGAGAAATGTCATGTAGCTTTTAAGTTACTAAACTATTTACCTGATTAATTCATCAGAGCAACGCGGACAACACGTTTCTGTGTGAGTGTGTGTTTGTACTGTGTGTGTGTGTGTGTGTGTGTGTGTGTGTGTGTTTGTACTGTATGTGAGAGAGAGTAGGAGAAAGTGAGTATGACCTTTCAGGACATAATAAACATATTTGTGGCAAAAACCTTGACAATAATTGATTGTTTTTATCATATTGTTTACTATATTTATTTGCTTGGTCAGTGTCGTTGTGGGTTTTGTTTCTTTTGCAGTTGTAGGCTGTAAGGACCTTATGAAATAACTGAAATAACTTTGGTGAAGTGATATGAACTGTAATGCGGTCAAGACCTGCTAGAACTACTTCAGTCGTGTGTTTCCCTGAAAATAATCACACACATTAGAACATTCGTCAACCAATCAGATTCAAGCATTCAACAGCTCCATCTATAAAAGTTCATAAATCTTCAGTGCTGCAGAAGTTGTCCAGAGTTTAGTGGTCAGTATTTTGATGTGTTTTCTAAACCGTGACAATGTAAAATTCCTTCAGATATTCAAACAAAGTCAGTGTTTTCGCACATAAAGAAGGAATTTAAACATTTAAATGAATGACATAAAAGAACTTAAGATATTTGATGTATGGTTAACATAGCAGAGTCATACATTTTAATTTTTACTGTCAGATGAACAATTAAGAATCAAATCACTGAGTATCTGAAGTTAGTGCAGGTTCTCTAGTAAAGAGCAGATGTAATGTGTAGCAGCGGCTCCACCATAACAAGAATAACAATGTACAGTGAGACATTTAAGATTATTTACAAGTCATTACTATTACAAATAATTGGAATAGAATTTCAAAAATTTATTGATATGAATATTTTGTGTGTGAGTGGATTCTGACTAAATGAAACTCCTCTGATTGGCCATTGAGTTCAAGAGATCAAAACATTTTCTGTGATCAAACATTAATTGTCGGACCCCTGCAGTACCGCTGTGAACCCCCGGTTGAAGACCCTTGGTTTAAAGTTAATAAATACATGAATATAATTTAATTCAATCTTAACCTTTTTTATTAGTGTGAATTTGACCATGAAACTTGGAAAATAATTTGACACTGTTTAAATTATATTGGAATTGAAAGTTGTTTGATGTTTTTTTGATAGTTTAACTATTTATTATGCTGTTTGATTTTCATCTCTCTACAGGTTGAGTGATTGTGGAGTCACAGATGAAGGTTGTGCTGCTCTGACTTCAGCTCTGAGATCAACCCCTCACACCTGAGAGAACTGAATCTGTCGGAATAAAATAGGAGAATCAGTGAATCTGTCTGATGTACTACAGGATCCTCACTGTAAACTGGAGAAACTGGAGTAAGATCATATTTGACTCTCACACATGAATCACAATGTAAAGGTATCTTTGAAAGTGTAAAGAGAAAGAAAAACATGCTGGATTCAGTTTTTTACTGTTCATCACTTTCATCTTTCTGCATTGACACTTTCTAAAGTATTGATTTTCATTTTTTAAATCACACACACACACAACACACACACACACCACACACCACAACACACACACACACACATCATCTTTTTGGCTGTGAATTTTACATCTCAAAGCACAAATCAAAATGTGATGAGAAGTTGGTATTTTCTCTTTAATAATGGATTCACTGCTAAACTGATCTGATCTGAACTGAAGAGTGAAGAGTGTGTAATGTGATCTCTACAGGTTGAGTTAATGTGGAGTCACAGATGAAGGTTGTGCTGAAGCTCTGACTCCAGCTCTGAGATCAAAACCCCTCACACCTGAGAGAACTGGATCTGTCTGTGAATAAAATAGGAGAATCAGTGAAATCTGTGTCTGTGTACTACAGGACACACTGTAAACTGGAGAAACTGTGGTACGATCATTTGACTCAACAATGAATCACAATGTATAAGTATATTTGAAGTGTTCAGCCTCTTTGCTGCTGTGAGATTCAGCTGATTGAGCTGTAAATGATTGAACACATGATCTGCTCCTCAGTCACATGATACTGCGGACTGAGAAGTCAACTGAAATACACACTTTCACACAACAACATTTCAGTCTCTGCTTTTAAACAGACTCGAAGCTCAACACAATGAGAAAATGAAGAACTGCTGGATCATTCTTACTGGTTCATCATGTATCTTTCTGCATTGACACTTCTAAAGTATTGTTTTTAATTTTGTAAAAACACACACACACACACACAACACACATCATCCTTTGTGACTCTGTGACATTTTACAGCTCAAAAGCAAAGATCAAAATGTGAAATAAGTTTGATGTTCCCTAATAATGGATTCACTGCTAAACTGATCTGATCTGAACTGAGAGAGTGAGAGTGTGTGTCATTGTTCTCTAACAGGTTGGAGATGTGATCTCACAGATGAAGGTTGTGCTGCTCTGACTTCAGCTCTGAGATCAAACCCCTCACACCTGAGAGAACTGAGTCTGTCTGGGAATAAAATAGAAAATCAGTGAATCTGCTGTCTGATTGTACTACAGGATCCTCACTGTAAACTGGAGAAACTGTGGGAAGATCATATTTGAACCTCACACATGAATCACAATGTAAAGTATATTTGAAGTGGTCAAGCCTCTTTCTGCTGCTGTGAGTTTCATTAAGCTTTGGAAAACAGACGAATATTAGAATGTGTATATGAGGTGTTTTTATGAACTTCTTAATGCTTACGATGCTTTTAGGAAACGCAGCCATGAGGCCTCATTTATAAACCGTACCACACAAAAATGCCTGAAAGCCGTACGCCACTTCCTCACAAAAGATGGGATTTTATAAAAAACAAACTAATGTTACTTAAACCTGCACAGCAAACTCTGACACCAACATTGGACCAACAGACGTCAACAGAACGAACACGATCAACAGAACGATTAAACTTCATTTTGATAAACACCATTTACATTAATATTCCACTTTCATTAATGGCGATAAGCACTGAAAGTCATTATGGAAGTTAAACAGAAAAATTATATGAATTTAGACAGTGGATTTGCAACTTTTGATCACTTTTCCTGTGACACGCTGTTTTAATGACAGTGAGGAGTGATAGGAGCACAATAATTCATCTTTAAACTAAACTGCAGATCTCATGTTATGACTAAATATTTTAGCGAGAACAATGATCAGTGATGCACACTTACTTCAATATTATGGCAAGATTTGCACATTTACTTTTTAAAACACTTTGTCAGTCAATTGTATATTTACTCTGCAATAAACAAGTAGGATCTGTTTCCACTAAAAATAGCCTATAAACATCCTAAAAGATATGATCCACATATATCAGTAAAACTGCTTAGATTTGATTTGATTTGTTTAAAAACAATTAAAACACTTGGCCAGTGGAAATGAATGAATCTCTACTCTAAAAACTTTATCTGAGAAGTATTTTATATCTACAATTTTGTTTCATGGATATTTTGATATATTTATTCTAAAACATAAAGAGGATATTGGATGATTTTATCAATGTAATGTGTGTGGCACAATCAGCATTTATAGTCTGTATCTAATATTTTCCAATGTCTCGTACCTTTGACGGTGTTAACATGGTGTCACGTGGATGAGAATATGCATGGAAATGATATGCAGATGAGGTTATGAATAGTAAAACTAGGCGTTGTAAGCTCCATATGAAAGATTTTTGCGCCGGTCCTGGCGTGATTTGTGTGAGTGCAAACAACTCAGTGAGATAGACTGACATTAGATTATTAAGCGATTTAAAAACCAAAATTAAAGGTCCCGTTTTTCATGGTTTTTTGAAGCTTTGATTGTGTTTATAGTGTGCAATATAACATGTGTTCATGTTCGCGTGTAAAAAAAACACAGTATTTTTCACATAATTTACTTATCTGTATACCGCTGTTTCCACTGGTCATACAAACGGTCTGATGACTTTCCTTGTTCTGAAAGTCCCCCCTTCAGAAATACGTAACGAGTTCTGATTGTGCCAGCGGTTCCTGTGTTGTGATCGACAGCAGTCAGTTTAGCGAACCTTGCCCGGAAAGGTCACGACTTACCATCAAACGTGGAGATGCACGACCGCTCAGTGTTATGTCAAAATGTTCTTTAATTTTACCCTATCAATCTGAGCGGAATCAGACCCGGTGATTGGTACTGCGGGATGAAAATAACAGCGTTTTCGACGAAACATGGCGACAAACCACACTCTACAAAAAGCAAATCTCGGGTATTCCTGTGGGCACTGGAGGTAGTCAAAAAAAAAACTGTTTTAGTGACGTTCAATTAATAGAAGGAAGGAAGTAGGGGATGTTTAGTCCAAACTGGTACGTTCGATGTAGGCGACTTTCTGTTAAATAAAATATCTCGCTTGGCCATTGAACTTTGAGCTTTACAATTGTACAGATTTTATTTATACTCAACAACAAACATTACAACACTAACTAAAGTTTGAAAACATGGATCACGAAGAAGGGACCTTAATGTTTTAAAATTCAACTCTGAATTTTACAGAAACACTAGAGAAGAGTCAAGACAGGAGAGATGTGCTGAAATTTACGTGTTCTCATCAACCAAGATGAGCTGTTAATCCCATAATAACAGGTGATTACAATAGCTGAACAGAAAATAAATCCATGAATAATTTTTCAAAGTTCTTTTGTGTGCTAAAAAAGTTTCACAAGATTGAAAAAAAACACCCTTAACTACTTAATTATCTGTTTGTGAGCTTTAGACCAAAACAAACCAAAAACCTAAATTTTTTTGCACATGGAGTAAAGCAAAAGGCATTGTTTATAAAAACTGAACACTTTTGTGCATACAGACAGAATCTATGTTTTTGAGAAAGGTATCACATTATGATGAAATCTACAGAAGTTTATAAATGATCTGAACTGAGGAGAGTGAAGAGTGTGTCATTTGGTTCTCTACAGGTTGTATAATTGTGGAGTAACAGATGAAGGTTGTGCTGCTATGACTTCAGCTCTGAGATCAAACCCCTCACAAACCTGAGACAACTGAATCTGTCTGGGAATAAAATAGGAAAATCATGTGGCCTGCTGTCTGATGTACTACAGGATCCTCACTGTAAACTGGAGATACTGTGGTAAGATCATATTTTGACTCATCACACATGAATCTCAATGTAAAGTATATTTGAAGTGTTCAGCCTCTTTCTGCCTGCTGTGAGTTCAGCTGATTGAGCTGTAAATGATTGAACACATGAGTGCTCCTCCGTCACATGATATGCAGGACTGAGAGTCACACTGAATACAACATTTCACCCAATCAACATTTCAGTCTCTTGACTTTAAACAGACTCGAGCTCAACCAACTGAGAAATGAAGAACCCTGCTGGTTCATTCTTACTGTTCATCCGTTATCTTTCTGCATGACAACTTTATAAGATGTTTTTAATTTTGTAAAAACACACTCATCCACAACACCACACACTCACTCACACACACTCACTCACACACTCACAAACACACCACACACACACACACACACACACCCACACCACACAACAACACACCCACACACACCGTGCTTCAAAGTTTCCAAAGTTTAAAGCTTTTTCGTGTTGTAGTCAAGACCACCTAAACGAGACCCAGACCAGCTAGCACTCCTATCAAATCCTTCTGAAAGATCCACATTTAATGCCTGAGAAACGTTTATTTTTAATCGTACTTACCATTAGAATATAAGACCCTATATAGCGCTGTTCCACGATGAAATCACTAACACCCCCCCTTCCTCTTGACACTGCAGGAGGAACAGAAGTTGCATTGAATAGGAAACATTACAAATTCATAAATAATGTTGAGATTAATTGTTTTAAAAATAAAATTTTGTTCATTGAACCTTGTAAAAAAATCAATTCACGTTTGCAGTTGTGCTCATTATGTGAAAACACGCCCTATTTCTTGTGATTGCTTTATTATATCATAGTTATAATATAAATATCAAGATTTTTACACCGTACTATTTTTTGCAATCATACCGGTCTTGAAATAAAATTGAGTCTTTCAGTCTGAGACCAAGATCTTCAAAAATGGTTCGAAAGATCGGGCTCGAGGACTTACAACTCTAATTTTAACACTATTCTCACTGAGGTGAAGGACAGGAAGAGTTTGTGCTAAGACATTTATTTAATGTAATTATATCTAGAAATGGTGATTCAGAAAGATCCTGCAGTTTTGAGCATTGTGATGTGTGAAGAAGAAAGTGTGTATAAGTGAAGAAGAATTGAATCGGTAATTGATGATGTTGTTTCACCAGCAAGATGGCAGCAGAGACTGTGAATATGAGGCCATTGACAATGATATAAATTTACAACTGAAAATATCTGAAAAAAGAACCATTTCAATATGAATACAAATAAAGTGACAAGAAATACTTTGTGAACCCTTTGAAAATATCTGGATTTCTGCAATTAGTATTAATAAAATTAAGGCACACTACATAGACAAACACAATCTGACTAATCTAATAACACACAAGTTATATTGTTCAGAATGAGATGATATTGAAGACATGAGTGATCATTGACAGGACAGTGTGTGAAACTCTGTGTGATGACTGCTCCAAAAGATAACTGAGAGTGTCATAAAAGGATAAAAAATGAGATTAAAGCTGTGCACACAGGTGGCCGTCCTTTTATAATAAAGAAACTTCAGTCTAAGATGCAAACCAGGATGGTTTTTATACTGACAAACTGTATCTTCTGCCCCTACACTAACCCATAACACGACCATCACAGAAAACTGTCTGCATTTTTGACATTAATAATAATAATAATCATAATGTAATAATATTTAGTTATTTATTATTATTAAACAATTCCCTCATGGGGATGCTGGTCACAGTGTAGGTGATCTCAGGTTTACTATTTCTTGTGGCAAACCATTGTTGGGTCCCTAAAATGTAAATTAAACCTGTACACAACACCACACACACCACCCACACACACACACACACAAACATATCATGTTTTGGGATAGCTCTGTGACATTTTATATCTCAATTATCACACATTTTTGAATTTGGCTTTAAGTGTATTTTCTCTCTAAAATGGAATTCAATGCTAAACTGATCTGAAGGCCTGAATGAGAGAGTGAAGAGTGTGCTGTATTGTTCTCTTAAGGGTGTTGATATGTGGGTCACAGATGAAGGTTTGTGGCTGCTCATGACTCAGCCTGAGATCAAACCCGCACACTGAGGAAAATGGATCTGTCTGGGAAAACATAGAAAGGTATCAGTGAAGTGCCTGTCTGATGTGATACTCAGGATCCAGACTGTAAACTGAGAGGAAACATGTGGTAAGATCATATTTGACCTCACACATGAAGCACAAGATAAAGTATATATTGAAGTGTTTCAGCCTTTTTCTGACTGCGGGAGTGTGCAGTGATGCGCTGTAAATGATTTGAAACCATGAGCATGCTCCTCAGTCAGCATGAGTCTGGGACGCGAGTCAACACGAAAATACACACTTTCACACGATAGCCCCCTTTCCGTTCGCGGACTTTTCACAGCCTCGTGCTCCACCCAACTGAGAAGCCTGCCAGCCCTGCGGGCATTCATTCTTACTAGTTCCTCGCCTGTTCATCTTTCTGCATTGCCACTTTCTAAAGTATTGTTTTTACTTTTGTTAAAACCCAGCACACACCACACACACACACGATCCGTTGTTTTGTGCTCGTGGACATTTCGCTCTCAATTTTTTATCACATTAATTGCTTTACGTTTGTATTTTATCTTACTTCCTGTGTGATTCACTGCTCCCGGCTCTCCCTGATAGTGACAGAGTGGTCAGTGTCTCTCTACAGGTTGGATTGAAATGTGGAGTCACAGATGAAGGTTGTGCTGCTCTGACTTCAGCTCTGAGATCAAAACCCTCACACCTGCATGGAACTGAGTTCTGTCTGGAATAAAAATGGAAAATCAGTGAATCTGCTGTCTGATGTACTACGGATCCTCACTGTAACGAGAACTGTGGTAAGATCATATTTGACTCTCACACTAAATCACAATGTAAAGTAATTGAAGGTTCAGCCTCTTTCTGCTGCTGTGAGTTCAGCTGCTTGAGCTACTGTAATGATTGAACACATGAGCTGCTCCTCAGTCACATGATACTGCAGGACTGAGAGTCACACGAACTACACACTTTCACACAATCAACATTTCAGTCTCTTAACTTTAAACGACTCGCGCTCAACCAACTAAAGGAAGAACTGCTGACATCTTACTGTTCAAATGGTTAACTTTTGCTGACACTTTCTAAGTATTGTTTTTTTTGGTGTAGTAAAACACACACACAAACTACACACCCACACACACACACACAACTTCTGGTTCACTACTAGACAAATACGGCGACCACCACGGAAGTAAGTGCCTTGAAGCACCGCCATACTGAGTTTGCCTCTGCTGTAAGGAAAGTAGCAGGAAGTAGCAGTGTTGGTCCGTTAGGCTGTACCGCATGTTAGCTAATATAGTTTTTTTAGTACGTATGCTGTACTAGTGATGCCGGGCAGAGCGTGTTGTCTGGGTTGGTTGTTTTAACAACAGCACAAACTACTAGGCCTGGAATAAAACCGTTTTGTGTAATCCCGAAGCTTTGTTGCACATTGACTGCCCATTGTTTACGGCCATACGGATTGCACAGAGTCCTGGTCGAGGCGGAGGACCAAGATGTGCGTCAAAAGTGGATGAAACATAACCGAGATGGCTCATCGCATGCCAGATGATTATATAAATAATCTTCAATACCTGTAAGAACATGTATTTTATGCTACACGGGCGTGGCTAAGGCCATCCTTAAAAACTATTTTGGTTTGCCGTAACAGCCAAAAAATAAAACATGGTCGTAGGTCCAGGGTTCCTACGCGGTTTGGAAAAGTATGGAAAAGTATGGAATTTGATTTGAGTATTTTCCAGGTCTGGAAAAGTATGGAAAGAAAAAATCAGAGTATGGAAAATATTTGTGTTTCAGACTATTGCCTCCTATTTCAGTTTTCTAATTATTATACCTGCAAAATAGTCACTTTGTGGCAAAATTTATTAGTTTTGAATCAAAATACATCATTTATGTGAATCGTTTAGATCCGAAGAGTTTTTTTTTTTTTTTTCAGGGTGAGTGAGTGTGTGTGACACAAGATTCTCATAAGAATTGCAAATAAGCTACTTTCCCATAGACTGGAGTGAGTGATCTTTCTTGGCACTCTGTGCGTGATAGATAGCGCTGTGCGCTCGTGACCAGCCTTCTCTTCGGCTTTACTAAACAACAAAATGATTGAACATCAAGATACAGTACAAATTACCAAAATGTCATGTCACATGCAACGATCAATCCGCGCGCAACCGCAGAAAGGCGTCAATAAAAATGTAAAATGTCACATTTAGCCTACCTCAGAAAAGCCTTTCAATGTCCAAAAACTCATCATTCAGCTACAAATGAACTTTGAGAGGAGCATTTTGCTATATAGCTCTATAGGCTATTACATATTCATTGTATTTGTACTTAACATGTGCTTCGATATGATACATAAATCTGTTTTATGACAGCACCATTTAAATGATTAGGCCTACATAAAAAAAGAGTAGAAAATAATTGTCACTATTATTATAACGTTATTATAAAAACTTCCTTATGTGTAAGTTAGCCTATATGTAAGTAACTTACAATCAATTAACCTAATATTATAATGATGTACCAGCTGTGGTTCCTGTATAGTTTACAGCATTAGTTGAGAGATTTTTTTCTTGAGGAAATTTGCCATGTACTGTACCTGATAGGCCCAAATTAATCAATACTGAATCAAAGGTAATCAAATCAAAATCAAATCGCAAGCTTCTGAATCAAAATCGCATTCAATTGTGAAATTTGTCAATGCTTTTACTTGAAGCCAAAAATGTTTTTTTTCCATTTATGTTCTTTTCAGAGTGCACCAGAATGCTTCGTTTACATGTTAAAATCACAAAATCTTCTCCTGGGGGAGGATGCCCCCGACCCCCTACAATTATCTACTTTCTACACATCACCTTTTTCACCTCTCTCACTTTGCAAATATGTTATAGAGTTAGGAATTTCTAAAATACGGAAAAACTGTCATACTTCGCTGTGCTACTACTAGAGGCTGCTCTATAAAAATACTTGATACAAAAAACCATGTCGAGAACAGAGCAAACACAGAGCAGATGGATAAATCACAGAAGGATCTCTATAAGGAAATATATCGAATTAATAGACAAATTAATATTTACGCCTATGTAGCGAGTGGTATGGTCGGAAAGGGAAACAAACTAAGTCATGCCAACTTGTTAAACGGAATATATTAGTACTTGTAGTTTTATCCCAACAAAAGTCACACAGGTATGTGTTTTTTTAAGAAGAGAAGGGCCTAGACATGATACTAAATACAAAACTTATTTCAACATCAAACACTAATTTAAATCACTAAAAAGACTGTAGGACCCGGACTACAAACATGAGCAGTGACATTTCCTCTCTCAAGATCCATTAATCAGTTCATGTGAGTACAGTGGTTCAATATTAATATTATAAAGCGGCGAGAATATTTTGGTGCACCAAAAAACATAGAAAAGAAGACGAGGCTCACCAATGCAGAAATCGTTTGAGGAGAAGGTCTGGAAATTTGAGTATGGAAAAGTATGGAATTTTGAAATGGAAATGTGTAGGACCCTGTGTCGTAAAAAATGTAAAAAAAAAAAATTATTGCATCACATTAAGTGTATTGGATTGTCAAAACATTTTAGTAACTAAGCTGAATTTTATTAGGTTAGTGACATGTTACAATGTTTACATGGTAGGCTACAATTTCTGGTAAGCTACACTTTTTTATTATTTTTATTCAATTATTATTATTAATTATTATTGTGATTTGATTTATTGACTCTTTGGATAAATATTAGCTAGGCTACAAGGTAGGCATTTTTTTCTCAAGAAAAAAACAACTCACCTAACTTAATGCTGTAACATACAGAGAGCCCTATCAGCTGGCAGTATTATTTAAAAATAACAATTTAAATATAATGCATTTTTTATTATAATAACTTTATTTAATGATATAAGTAAAAATAATAAAGATGTAATACAGTACACATATCAGCCAAAACAGGTTCTGTGTGAGGAGCTGCTAGCTGACAGCATTCGGTCATTTCTGAGAGATTTACCTCAGACAAAGGTAAGTGTGAATACAAAAATCCATTTTGAAAAACATGTTTACAAGAACATAACATTATACGTCGTTTGATGTTGTAATATTTTTTAATCTGTATTTCTAGCATGTCACATTTACAAGCACCAAAACGGTATTTATTGTTTGAATTTCGTAATAAAATTGACAGAATCTGAGAGCTGAGATTTTTTTTCTATCATAAGTAACCTGTTCTGTCTAGTCTGTCGGTCTCTGTGTCCTTTACTTCGCGATTTTTCTGTGCGTGAGAAAATGGATGTGTGGCGTGAGCAGGGCCGCATTAAGACTACAAGGGGCCCCTGGGCTTTACCTCTTGAGGGGGCCCTTCATCCACCAGCACTACATTCAGGGGTTAAATTGGGCCGGGGCCGTCCAGGGCTGAGCCCCGGCACATAGGCTTACGAGGGCTCGACATAAACTTGTCCGGGACTGCGGGACAAGTGGATTTTTTGAAGTGAAAGGAATTTTACTTGCCTGGCCAGATAAGTAGCTTGATTAAAATGTCAATAACAACCAAAACGCGAGAATGATTAATCTAGCTTAAGTGGCGACTGATAGTGGATGTACTGGCGGTGATATTGCGCTGTTGAGGATCACGTAACCTCTTGAGAGAATTCAAAACAAATGAGCTCTGCTCACACAAAGAAACTCAGTTATCATGTTGCAATAAAAATTCAATGGGGTTTAGCTTGCTATTTACGACATATGATAAAGTTAAGCATCACACGACCGAAAGTGCTGAAATTCCTGAATATCACCTCGATTGAATTGACACTAATTTCATACAACAGTTCAATAAACAGTAGTAATATCAATCACTTACGTTTTAGATGCAATATGCCTGTTTTTGTTCTATTGTAGCAGCGAAATAGTTCCAAACAAAGCAGAACCAGGACATCTCGCAGCTGCGCTCAGCCGTTTAGAATGATTCAGCGTTTGAACGAATCGTTGAGTGAAGATTCAATCGCCCATTCATAACAACTGCTTCATTCTTGATTCAGAGTGAATCGTTTGAATAAATGACTCAGTGGCTCACTCATTAAGACGGTCACTTGCCGCCATCTACTGGCGGTTTAATTTCATGTTTAAAAGTATAAATTTCCCACCAGCATTTCTTAATTGTTTATTCAAAATATTTAAAGAATCTCATAACATTATTGAACGCAGTTGTACTTTCAGTGTAAATTATTTAATTTGGTAACAGCCCTATAGTGTCTTACTATTTTAATTTATCAAATGTAAGAATATGAATAAAAGATAAAAGATTTGAATAATATTATTTTTTTTTTCCCAGACAAGCTACTTTTTTACTCTGACAAGTAAATGACCAATGTAGTTGTGCAAATGACAAGCACAAAAACAAGGTTAATGTCAAGCACGTATTTTGTATTTATATCTGTCCTTTAATGTAGCATCACTCTTATATTTGATACTGACACAAGGAGAAGGCACAGGCCTACAGAAATATTTTATTGTCATCAGATGTAGCTTTCACACTACCAGCATCTATAGAATGATTTTGATCAGCATTTTATTGTTCATAGCAGAGGGCTCTCTCAACTTCCTATATTTTAGTTTGTCAAATGATATGATTTTGTAGTCTGCATACACATGCACCCCTCGAAAGCCTAAAACCACAGAGCCCCCCCACATAACAAATCCCAATTTAACCCCTGCCACATTCACTCAATCTTCTTAATCACAAAGTGCAAGTTATCAGCCTTTTTTGCTTGAATAAATGCCATTACCAAAACATCTGAATCTATAGGTCTGTTATAAAATACAAAATATCACTGCATGAACTACCATTGGCACATAGTCTGAACTATTTGTACAGGCTACTCATTTCGAAGGCTGCATCCTCCAGAGGTCGCATTTGAAGGCTGTATACTTCATTGAGGCCGGCTCATTTAGAAAAACAACAGTTTGAAGAAAGAAAAACAGCATTTTGCACCTCACGAGGATAACCATCAATTTTATTATGGTTACTTTTCTTAAATAGACATCCTTAATGATGTATGCAGTCTTCAAATGAGAGCTCCGGAGGACGCAGCCTCTGAAACGAGACGCAGATTCGAACAGTAACAAAGGCGCCAGTTTTACCATTTCAATTCCAGCGTGAGTCCTTGTCTTTTGGAAGTGCATGCAAAGTGGATTTGCTTTCACACCATAAAGATGTCATGTCAACATGTCAAACACAAACAAACTCTTCCAGTCTCAGCTTTTTGAAGTCTCAGTCCTTCCAGTCTCAGTGTTTGAGGCGGGTCAAAATAGATATTTCGCGAGCAACCGGCTGCCATTACGCAAATTTTTTACATTGTTATGTAGGTTTGTAACAGAAGTGAGACTGGAATTGCTGAAGACTCATTTTGCAGTTCAGAATCAATTCATTCTTTAAGGCAAAAATTACTTTTTTCCTGCACTTTGGTCTTTAAAACAATGTGACAAAAACACACGCAAGTTCGACCCAAATGTTTAATGTCATGATTGTTACCATCGATTTGCATTAGTTTATATCCACTGGTCGCTTTTATCGATTCGTATGCAGCAAAGTTGCATAATTAAAACTAGTGTCATGAGAAAGCAAACTGTATCGTTATGCAGCAGACATATATAAAGAAATCAGAAATGCATTCGATTTCAGTTGTTTTATCATCACTGTAATACAATACAAATCTTATTTAAATAATAACAGTGTTCTAAAATGGAAGCAAATATGTATACATACATACATACATACAATGTGTGTCTAATGTCAATGCTATGGCCTTTGTGTAGATATTTAAAGATGATCATCTTTAAGCATGACTTATAGCATGTTTATGAAATGGTAAGACTTTATAATAAGATTCCATCTGTAAGGTTAATAAAAGTATTGTTCATTGTTAATTTCAACATTTCAACATTTTACCTCATTGAACGTTTTCAGAGACTGTATTTTTGCATGATTTGTATTTTTATTGGACTACTGATGACTGCAGGGTTCAGTGAGTGAAGGGTCGCACATCGGTCGATAAGCGTAGTTAAAATTCGAACACATTGTCTTCTTTGGGGCTGTTCACACAGAACGCGCTTTTCTGCGCTACTTTTTCTTTGTTTTTCTATGTAAACATGCGCTAGAAGGACGTGCAGAACCGTTGCGCTCGTGTCTTGATGCATGACATGGCGTTCTAAAGCCATGAAACAGTTCAGCTAAGTTAAAAAAAGTTTTAAAAAGCGTCTCGAGACCTTGCGGTTTCCCCTATTCCACTGCCCGCGTCTCGTGTTTTTCAAAGCAAAAATGCGTTGTGTACGCACACAGGCAGCGCCACTGGGTCTGTCCGCGTTGTCCAGATACTGATACTTAGTTGCTTGCTGCTAGACGCGGTGCGTCGTAATGAACTTCACGCGCAGAACAGCACATGTATTCAAATCAAAGCGATGTTAAAGCGACAGTCATCACATTATAAAATGCGGTTATATTTTTTCCGGCATCACCGGGGCCCTCCCTCAGCCCGGGGCCCTGGGCTTAAGCCCAGGTAAGCCCGTGCATTAATGCGGCCCAGGGCGTGAGAGCGTGTGAAAGCGTCAATTGCGTGTGTCTCACATTTTATTGCATTTGTATTAGCTGTTTGAAGAGTAAAAAAAAAATCCGTGGGTCTTAACGCAATTACAATCGGCAAGTCGGTCGGACTAAAAGGGGAAAAAATAATTAATTTGGTCGGTCCTAAATTGACAGGGTCGGTCGGGTTATGGCAAACAAGAATATTTTTAAGGATGGCCTAATAATTATTTGAAACTTAAGCTTGTGAACATATTAGCAACACAGCTAGTAATGACAGCGTTCGGTTTTATTGTTGTCGTCAATTAATACACTTCTTAATTACATTACATTACATTTTTACATTATTACATTATGTTGTCAATAAATTACCTTTATCTGTAAGTTTTGGCCACTGCCTGACATCATCTACCCATGTTCCCTTTCACCAGACATTTTCTTTAATGAGCAGGATGCGCTTTAATTGAAATGTCATTAGAGGGCACCGGCAAGTGTCACACCGTCACACTTCGCAGGCACGCAGTAATGGCGGCAGGCAAGATGGCGGCGCCCATAGAGTTCGCGGCAGATTTGTGTATACTTGTAGAGACTCTCCATAGACGTAATGATGTAAAAGATGAAAGTTTCAAAGTTTAAAGCATTTTAACTAGTGTTGTAGTCAAGACCACCTAAACTGAGACCAAGACCAGACTAGCACTCCTCAAATCCTTCAGAAAGATCCACATTTACTGCCTGAGAAATGTCTTATTTATAATCAATAATTACCATTAGAATAATAAGACACTATATAGAGCTGTTACCAATCGACTGAAATCACTAACAACAAAATTCATCTTTACACTGCAGAGGAGGAACAGAACTTGCATCTGAATTGGAACAATTACAAATTCATAAATAATGTTGAGATTAATGTTTTAAAAATAAAATTTTGTTCATTGAACATTTGTAAAAAAAATCAATATCATGTTTGCAGTTGTGCTCATATTTGTGAAAACAGCCCTCTTTCTTGTGATATTGCTTTATTATATCATACGTTATAATATAAATATCAATATCTTTTACAAGTACTTTTTTGCAATCATACCGGTCTTGAAATAAAATCCTGAGTCCTTTCAGTCCGAGACCAAGATCTCGGACTGATAAATCAATAATGATTTAGTATATTTATTTATTAAACAATTTCCCTCATGGGGACTGCTGGTCACAGTGTAGGTGATCTCAGGTTTTACTATTCTTGTGGCAACCATTTGGTCCCTAAAATGTAATATAAAACTGTACACACACACACGTTTTGTGAATACCCCTACCCCTAAAACTAACCATCACAGAACTGTGCACACTTTTACTTTCTCACAAAAACTAATTCTGTATGATTTATAAGCCTTTTGAAAAGTGGGGACATGGAGAGAGTGACTTAGTAATGAGTAATGTCCTCATAAGTCACTCTCTCCTTGTAATAAATTATACACATTTGTGTCCTGATATGTCACAAAAACAAGCGGACACACACACACGCGCGCACACATCATATTTTGTGCTCTGTGACATTTTATATCTCAATTATCACACATATTGATTTGTGCTTGAAGTTTGTATTTTCCCTTTAATAATGGATTCACTGCTAAACTGATCTGAACTGAGAGTGAGAGTGTGTCATTGTTCTCTACAGGTTGTATAATTGTGGAGTCACAGATGAAGGTTGTGCTGCTCTGACTTCAGCGCTGAGATCAAACCCCTCACAGAGAGAACTGGATCTGTCTGAGAATAAAATAGGAGAATCAGTGAATCTGCTGTCTGATGTACTACAGGATCCTCACTGTAAACTGGAGAAACTGTGGTAAGATCATATTTGACTCTCACATGAATCACAATGTAAAGTATATTTGAAGTGTTCAGCCTCTTTCTGCTGCTGTGAGTTCAGCTGATTGAGCTGTAAATGATTGAACACATGAGCTGCTCCTCAGTCACATGATACTGCAGGACTGAGAGTCACACTGAAATACACACTTTCACACAATCAACATTTCAGTCTCTTGACTTTAAACAGACTCGAGCTCAACACAACTGAGAAATGAAGAACATGCTGGATTCATTCTTATGGATGACATGTTTGTGCTCTGTGACATTTCAGATCTCAATTATTTAACACACATTAATTTTTGCTTTAAGTTTGTATTTTCTCTTTAATAATGGATTCACTGCTAAACTGATCTGATCTGAACTGAGAGAGTGAAGAGTGTGTCATTGTTCTCTACAGGTTGAATTATTGTGGAGTCACAGATGAAGGTTGTGCTGCTCTGACTTCAGCTCTGAGATCAAACCCCTCACACCTGAGACAACTGGATCTGATTGGGAATAAAATAGGAGATTCAGGACGTGAACTGCTCACTGATCTAAAGAATTCTCCACATTATAAACTAGAGACACTGCAGTAAGTAATAATTTTAAAATAAATATTCAAGTTTTCATATAGCTGAACATTTATATATTTATATGCATATTTGGTCCCACTTATATTAGGTGTTTTTAACAACTATGTACTAACATTTAAATGAATCATTTAGTTCAATGCAATGTTTTACATTGTACTTATATTTTAAAATCCTGCATTTAATCACATCTGTAAATAATTTCTGTAATTACATTTATAATTACACTGTTGACTAGGGCTGGGTAAAAAATATTGATTTCTCGATTTTAATCGATTCTCATTTTTACGAACCAATATCGATTCTTAAATCCAGAGAATCGATTAGTCTAGTCTGTTTTCAGTTGATGAATGAGCAGAACACGTAGCATCTCGGTCCGTGTATCTTTTGGGTCCGTGTACGTTTTGATAGTTTGTTTTCCAATTTGAAATGAAATACGCAGAAACGAGAAAACGGTCGTTTCCCGTTTTTCGTTTGTTAAAAAAACCGGGAAAACGAGATTTGACTCGATTTCGTTTTTTTCGGGTCACGGATAGAAAACAGAAACACGAATTCAAAACTCGTTTTCCACATGTGGGCGGTCATTACACGCCCCTTTCAGCCGATTGGTCAATCAAATCTGAGCCATTGACGTCATCTTCAGTTCGTTCAACAAAATAACAGTCCTCTGCCGCTATATCAGTAGATGACATAAATCGGCTTTCTTCTGTGCAACCTAACGCGTATTTCACAGAATATTTTATTTCAGAAAAAG